>VZRO01001995.1:159545-278889 GCA_013397915.1 Daphoenositta chrysoptera
CCCCTCCCCCCTTTTTTTTTTTTTTTTTTTTGAGAGTGAAGCACAAACACATCCTTCAGAAGTGATCCTCTTTAATTTGCAGTATACCTCTACCATGGGACAAAGGGCAGAGATGAGAGGAGAGTTACATATTTTTATAGCCTTTGCCCATTTCCCTTCTGTGTTCACTCCTGATCTACACATGGGTGAACATGAGCAACCTTGCTCGAGTGCAGTCTGAGGCTTGGTCCATTTTGGGTGTGACATTCATGAAGAAAATTGATCAGCCCAGGGCCTAAGTACAAGCTGAGAACTGGGCTGCCTCAAGGCTTCCCCCAAGTTTTGCCTGTGCTTTAGCCACTGACATGAACGTAAAGCTTTACACAACTGGGGACTCCAGATTAGTCTGCAACATTAAACACAGGAGTTATTCCCACTGCCAGCACTTTGTTCAAGGAAAGGCTTCAGACTCTCAAAGGTTTAATTTAAGGGTGACATTTTTTTGTAAGTCAATAACGAATGGAATCTACCTCCCCTGCTAAGTGAGTAATCCATATGTAAGATAAGTTGAAAAGGTATTTTCAGATAGCCAGTTATTCTCAGTGCTGTGATTCTGCATGGATTGTATGTTAGCTCGGCCAGAGACAACATTTTCCTACATGCTATAGTTAAATCAGCTCTAAGGTGTGAAATGAAACAAGACAAAACCTGTCACATTTCTCTCAAACTTTAAAAAATCTGTTTTTATTCTCAGAGAGGAAAATAATCTTTTTTTTTTTCAAAAGGAAACCATTCTAGGTCAGAACCACCACTGTTTCTAATTACTTGTTTTGCTATGTTCTTAATCTGCAGATGAGGAAGCAAAGTGGTACCTACTAACTTACATTCCTTCATTATCCACATGCAAAACTATATTATTTCATAGCTATCTCTGTATATTTATGTGCATTTTGTTTATACTTTCTGATAAGTGTAAATGGCTAAAGTCAAAATGAAGACATTTTCATTTTACCTTTATGCCAACATCCTTCTGCAAAATGTAAAGCAATTTTGTCCACAGTGGTTTGTTTTCAGAATTTATTTCTTCTTGGTTTGGCTATAGAGAAGATAAACCTTCCACTAAACTGAAAGTCAGTTGACTTTGACCTATTTGTGCTTAAAGTTCTTTTTTATTTGCTATCCTAAGGAGTCTTTCTCCTACTTGAGTCAAACATTAGTTTACTCCCAGTGTAGTTATTTCAAATGACCTGATTTTAAAATTTATGACACCAAAAAGACAACAAATCCCTTGTCAGTCTCTACTTGTCACCAAAACAGATTTTTGTCTGCAATCAGTGAAGTCAAACAAGAAAAACTCTTGCTTCCTGCAGACAGAGCCTACAGCTATTACAGACAATTCAATTTAGAATCTCCATTAATGTCTTATCTAACTAATTCTTGAATGTGTGTAGCGATGGTGTCTTGACCACATCCCTTGGAAGTGACTCCAGCTACCCAATTCTTTCTTCTAAGAACATTATTCTCCTCCTCTGTTGCAAGTTCTGATCTAATTTCCTCAACTTGATCTAATTTCCTTCTGCATGTAGAATTATCATTTACAGAAAATACATATTTTCAGATCCAAAGATGAGATGAAATTCTATAAGAATTGATCTTAATGTATGCAATTCTTTGTAATTTATATTATTACTTATTTTGGTTTCCACCCTTTTACTAAAACAGCTTATTGAATGATAAAGTGTAAGTTCAGGAAGTAATGATATATTTTGAACTGTATTCTTCTGGATGGAGAATTGTTTTAAGTTGTAAAACAAGATTAAAAACTGGAAATTATGCTAGAGCTGTGAGATTCCATAATGACTTTAAAGTGGCTTTTAAAATGTATTGAAATTATGATTTTTTTTTATTTTTTTTAAGCATGTGAGATTTTAGTTGTTCCATTCCCAAATTTCATAACCCTTTCTTTGGTTTCTACCATTAAGTGCTAAATGGCAGGAAGATAAATAGTTGTAAGAAAGAGAAAATCTCAAACACCACCCATTCTTCATATGCACCCACAATGTTCTTCTTCTTCAACAGTGGAAAGCTAACAGCCTATTTATCTTTGAAGACAATCCTATTATTTATACAGTATTTATCACGTCTTCACTGTATTTTGAAATACAGGAATGTTTAACTCTTCACAGTGCTTGAAGTACACAAGGGAAAATTATTACAAAGGCAACTTCAATGCATAACAACTAATTCTTCCTAGAATAAAAAAGTTCAATAAGCATCCATCATATAATATTGTCTAGTTTTGGTTCGCTTTGATGGATTTAGATAACAAGAGGAGGAGCAACTGGATAATTTCTCAGATTCCTCCTCCAGAGGAGAAAGCAATTGAATCTGGAACTTTTGCTCAAAAGTTTGTGTCTATCAATCATCTTTTCCTGTTTTTCACTGCCTAACTGTGCAATGACTCTCCATTTAGTGGAGGCTTAACTGCTTTTGAAACAAGAAGAAAACATGATTAGTACATAACCATGGTTTTACCTCTACTCCCCTCTGAGCCCTACTCTAATAATCAATGTATAGGTAATGAATCAATCCTAACAGGTAATGAACGAGTCAAGTCTTCAGCTGTGGTGGGAGGAAAACCACAAATGGAAGTGATACACTGGTAGAAGAGGGTAACAAAAGAGGGAAAGAAGCTTCCATTACAGTGCATAAAAACAAACTGGCAGCAGGTGGACCAGTCAATTTATGTCAATGATGATCTGCTTGAAGAGATATGATCTACATCAAAGGTTGCAATTACCCAAGTTAACCATGTTGCTTCTTCTTATAAACTTGTAGTAATATGAGCTGACTTTGAACTGTAAAGGCACATCCTTATTTTTTTGGAAACAAGATTTTTAAAAAAGGGGAAAAACATAAGAGTGGTAATGATATTCAGTCTAGATTTTTGCAGACAATTCTCTCACCCCACAGTAAAAGAATTTAAGAAAGTGTAAGACAGAAATAAGGGCCCAAATCACCTTAGCTATAATAACCTGTATATGTTAATCAGAAGAATAAAACAAGGGCTACCACAGCTGCTACAGCTGCCATCTAAACTTCATTACTGTGCTGTAATATCACCTGGAGCAACTTGTTTATTTCAGTTCTACAGCCAGGGCTAACACTGGGGAACTAATCAAGGACTTCTAAACCTAACTGCATATCTCTATGGCTACAGTAATACCTATAAATATGATAGTTCTCAACCAGTACCTCTGTGAATTGCAGGATGTCATCTATTATACCCTGACCAATAATAGTTCACACAGGATTATGGGGAGTTATTGCCAGTGCACTGCTCTCTGGTCTAGTTTACTCAGAATTACTATAACAAAGTAAGCAGAATTTAGGAGATCTGGATTCTCACTGTTTTGCATTCCTTCTACATTTTTTATTCAAGGAAACCAAAGTGTACACTGCTTAACTAATTCAACCTTACAATGCCCCTGAGGTGCAGGCAAACAAGTTTAGGTAAATTTTACAGGTGTAGAAACAAAATCTAATATTTTTACCAAAGAAGTTAGTTACAGTCTTTTGCAAGTAAAATCTGGCTCAGAAGAGGATAGGAGATGGAACCTAGAAATACGTTTCAGCACTCATTGACTTTGGGAGAATCTGGACAATTTACACCAGCTGTGTATATAACCTTCCAAATCCTTGCCACTTATTGTCAAAAGCCCTGCAACAACCTCTTCCTAACAAGCAAAAAAGTGGAAAGTCTAGCGAGCTATTTTCTATGCCTGCGTTAGAGGAAAGTGTTGGCAGAACCAGCTTGTTCCTGTAGATTCGTTCTTTGGAGCAAAATGGTCAGAGAAGTAGTTAAGTTCTCACTTTTTTCCCTTGCCAACAGCAAATGCATCATAGCACACCTGAGTTTCCTGAGAATGACTAAATTTGTCTTTTTTATCATGCAGCTGAGATATGGTGTGACGTATTTTACTGCAGAAGCAAGTGAGGTTCAGCCTTTTTTTCTTTATTCTCCTCCAGATAGCTGATCTATGGTACAAACATCCATGTCACAAGAATGAAAGAAACATGTGCTATTGCTTTACCCTTTGGATGTATTGTGCCTGCAGAGGTTAAAGGAGCCAAATGAAAAAGACAAACAGGGAGCTGTTTTATGTAATGAAAGATCCCAATAAATATATTAGGCAAAAATATCTTTTGAATGGATCCCATCTGGTTGTCTAAGATAATATTGTAACCTGCAGTGAGGAGGGGCTCTGTCAATTGGAAAGATAATATTAAATAGAGCAAAACATTCAGGCCTTTTTCCTTCAGTAATAAAAAGAAAAAAACAAGTTTCACCTTTTCTGAGCACTTTGGGTACTGCAGCATGTGTTCTTTTTGGGGATTCTTTGCAACTTGTCATTGTGTAGAACAGCAAATTGAGGGGCTGTCATTTTCATCACAAACACTTCATTTTACTGGAGGAAAACAGGTAACCTGGATGTAGCACTGTGCAGTAGTTTTCTTGTGTATTAGTGTCTAACCTCACAAACCCTTAGTGGCTCACAAAACTTTAAAGATGACAGTTCAGGAAAATTATTCCTGCCTGGTACAGTATACTGAGAGAAAATCTGTAAGAACATTTCCGTTTATGAGCCAGGGATATGTGCTAAGGCTGTCTTTGAAAGTGAGCAGGTATCTTGCTATGTTTTAATTTTATTATCCTCTTTTTGGTAATCCCTGTCCTATTTCAACCTGAGCATGTAGACCAGGAGAGGTGGCAGAAAGCTGAAAAACAGTATAGTCATCAGCTGTCATCAGATGACCTTCAATGTACCTTCCTGCTTTTCAATATTCGGTGCTTTACTGCAAAAAAACCCCTGCTCTTGCCTTCTCTTTGTCCAGTGGGTTCCATCCTCTCTTTTAAGTGAGGAGCCTGGGCAGACTGATTTATCCATCTCCACATTATATTCCATTTTTCCCAGACCTAGATGCAATTTGGACTTTGAGACAGCATAAGCAGCTAGTGGCTCGTGCAGGGTTAAATCGCCCCCAAACCCGTAGGAAATGTGTGACCAGACAAACACCTCATGTTTGTTGAAGTGCAACATAATTCTGCAGCTTCTCAAAGTCATGGGTGATTTTCTACACTGTCAATCTAAGCTGGGCTTTAATATGATAAAGAGCTCTGAAACTGCGCTCCTATCACAGGTTGAACACACTATCAAAATCATTTTGATCCACTTCTCCTATCTCACAAACAGCTGGCATTTGGCATGGCTGAGTGGATGGAGACATTTCTGAACTGACTTTAATGACCTCGCAGTACATCTGCAACAGATGAAACTTAGCAGTTAATCGTGATTGAAGCCAGCACCTGAAACAAAATTCTCACCTCAGCTTTGTGTTATGGTTGCAGCAATATCTTCTAGAGATACAATTTGGGAGCATTTCTTCTCTAATCTCAAAGGAATGCTAGCACCATAAAATAATTGCTTTGGAATAAATGGATTTGCAAATAGTCTGTGCTGTATGTGGGTAATTCAGGTTCGCTGTTCCTATTAGTGTTTTTCTGAAAAGCTCAGCTTCGAGCTCTACAGGTGCCCTTTCTCCTCGTATTTTTCTGGGATTTTAATTGTATCAGAGAGATCAAATTGCACTAATTGAAGGTAACTCTCAGCAGCTGAGCCATTTCATTAGGATGGCATCACTACAAAGGGCCAGGGACAGAGAGGGCTGGTGCTACTTGTGCCACTTATTTTGTGTTTTGACCTGAAAGACAGTGATTTTTCTGGGTAATTTTTGTTTTCTAATTGCATTTATTTTTGTGAACAGATTTAAGAACATTCCTTCCAAATTATACTACTTTTAATAATATCTATGCCAAATTAAAAGCATAGCCATGACTATATATATATATCTCCATATTTTCAGAAATTAGATCTCATAGTTGCTCTGCCTGATATTAAACCTGTCATATTAGCAGGTCTTTCATAACATTTTCCATCTTCAACTAAGGAATCAATAGTCTATGCTTATTGCTATGATAACCTCTTCTAATATACAGTCTACATTGCCCAAACTGATGAACACTTCATAAATGTTCATAGCACATTCTGAACAATACAGACATAAAATTACTTTGTCTTTGTTGGAGAAGTCTCTGTCAGTTACCATAATCATTTACTACTTTCCAAAAATTTGTTCAGAAATATCCTTTGCAATTTTAAGACTTGTGATTACCATTATCTCATTTTCGATAACTCAACTTGTGAATCTGTTTTGGCTCCTTTACAGACATTTTGAAATATCAGGATCATACTCTGCCAGTAAAGAAAACTTCTCACATAAACATATTTTCAGCTTATTCACTATGCTGGACTCACGTTGCATGTTTTAGGGAAAAGAATGTATGTTGTTTTCATTGTAATTTTAACCTCTTTTCCTATTTTTTTCTGAAAATGCCATATACCCTCAAAGTAGTTTGTGACATTTTGAAAAATACCAACTATTTCATGATGGCATTAAAAAGCATTCCTTCAAACAGAGCAAAAAAAATAACCACAGAAAGTTGAGGGATGGAAAAACCTTCACAGTAAAAATGGAGTTTAAAACTTCAATCTAGTTATTTGAGAAAAGGAAAAACAGTAACCTGACAAACTGTGCTTTCATTGCCAGAAAATACTGGATACCTAAAAGGCTTTTATGTTAATGGAGGAAAACATAAGACTAACTCATAGCTGGAAGCAAAAACGAGAGAAATTCATATGGGAGAGAGGTGCATTTTTTAATAGTAAGACCAAATAACTGCCATAAGGACCAAGGCATTTCCCTCCCAATATCTCCACATCAGACCTGGATGCCTTGCTGGTTTGTTTGTTTGTTTTACCTTTGGTATCTACTAATTATGTTTCAATCCCATATTATTGAGCTCAGTACAGATGCCTCCAAATCAAAGCTAACAGCCTGTGATTGATCCACCCAAATAACCACATTTTCTCTTTTTTATTTACATTCTGTGAACAGATGACAATTTGACTAGAATGGGGTTTTTTAAGGGAATTTAGGCTACACAAAAGCATCATAAATACAGTGAAGTGCCTAAACCTGGAAAAAACTTCACAAACAAAGTCTGGCAGTAGCAGAGTCAGACCAATGGAGCGAGATAAGCAGGAAGGATGGCTTTGCCATCCAGAACTACAAACTGGGAAAGCTTTAACTGGCATTGCTGAGATCAAAGAATTAGTAAGTGTCTGGCAGCCTTTGGTTCTCATGGTAGATGATGGCAGAACCTGATGGATGCTCCACCCAAGAGCATTTGGTCTTAGAGCTGTACTTTCTTCCTTCTTAATTAAACCATATTTCAGTGGGTTTTCTCTTTCTGTCATGAAAACACATTCATTTATGAAAAAAAAACAGAGGCAATAAAAGAGCTTGCATGCCCTATTCTGGGCATTCTGAAACAGAGCTCTGGGCACTCTGAATCTTTGCAGAATCATCAGTAATGTGGCAGAAGGACAACGAGGAACTACCAGTATCTGAAGTCTTGATTACACTGGCGACAATTGCTCTTATATTTTTTTGATATAATGGTTTGCATTTGCCTCTCAGTCAGACACCCACAAAAACAATTACAATTAAGCTTAGAAGACAGATTTTTTTCCCCGTTAAATGGGAATTTGTCTGGAGTCAGATACTGCTCAAGTCATGCTTTCTGGGAAGTCTTGCTGTCTTTATTCCCCTTGTATATAACATGTAGGTACTTGGCATTCAGGTGCAGGAAGAGGAAAGAAAGGGAGTAAAATTCTGGATATCGCACTCAGAAAAGCAGGAGGAACTGGGGCAAAAACTAGATCTCCCTACAAAGGACCAAATGCTTCCGAGCAAAAGTAGAGAGGAAAATTACCTTGTGAAAGGAAAACCAACTTTCTGGCTGCAGAAATTGTGAAAAATGGGCAACAACCTGCACAAGTTTCCTTTGAAAAAGCCCCTTCCTAGTCAAAGAAAAAAAAACCATAAAATGTCTTTCAAATGAGACCTTCAACATAATCTCATCTGCCAAAAGCTATCAATAGTTCATCTGCAAAGAAATAAAACAAAGGGACATTTCCCTCTCTAGTGTTAGCTGATGGGAAAAGTTACCAACCTGCTTTTATCAGTCACTCAATTTGTGTAAGTGACAGCAGAGATCTGTGTGGTGGATGTGATTCTTGACTGATGGCAGCTTGCTGTCTTTATTCAGCTTGCTTTAAAAATACATGTGCATATATATACATATACTTACATGTGTGTGTGTGTGTATATATATGCATTTATATATATATGTGTGTGTGTGTGTATGTGTGATGAGTAACAAGATCCAGTTAAAGAACATTACCAGCTGACAAACCAGGCACTCATAAATAGCCTGTTTCAGTACAAAGTTTGCTTGTTCAGAAATATTCACACGGATCTGAAAGATGTGATTTCGAGTGTCTGTCAGAGTTTTCCTGTGTGAGCTTGGGTAAAATGCCAAGAGAGGAGTTCAGGTGCCTAACCAGGCCTCTAGTGCCATTTGAGACCCAGGTGGGAATAGCTTTGGGTGCCTAAAATGATGTTAGACACCTGCTCCTGTATCCCTCCTCATGTAACTCTGTGCTTCAACAACACATTGCTCTGACCTCAACCAACAATTTTCTCACCAGCAATTCCAATAATCACCACAGCAGGTGACACCATTCAGCCATGATAGTGCTGTAGGGCCCTTTAGGCACGTTGACCTCTTTATGCATATGAATTCCTTTACTTCAAACCCTTTAGTCTTTTTTAATTTTTTTTCTTCAGGATGACCTGTCTGTCAAATAAATTGTTGACATATATACAGGAAAAGCAGATTTTGATCTGCTGAGCGTGAATTGTTCATAAGCAAATGCCATGGCAGAGATCAGAGGTTTGCTTCAGAGTTTTCTTTTGCCTAATCATGTGGGGTCAGGTTTGTTTAAAAGCAAGAAAAAGGTGGGGAAGGTGAGGGGGGAATAAATTCTTAATTTCAAAGAGAAAACTGAGCTCTAGAGCCAGTTATTTTTTTATGTTCACATTATCAGGGTACCCACAAAAGTATAGTGGAATGGAGTTACACTTTTAAATTCCTTTTAAAGGTAGATTCAGTTTTCATTTATTTATCATGCCATAGATAAAGTGTTATTCTTTTTTCAGTGTTATGTCTACAATGCCCCCACCTAATTGTAGCATTCTCACAACAGCCCTTGCTCATGAATCACCTTGGAAGAAGATAACATAATATCTGCTCTTCAGCTCCTAAAACACAGCTGCAGCCTTCCAGAGAAACCACACCATCAGTTCAATAGACTGAGAACAGTCCAGTTAAAAATATGATTTTTTTTAAATAATAAATGAATAGGGTCTGATCATTTATTTTTCTCACTGAAACAGCTTGTGGGAGCATCCAGGAAAAAAATAAAGCAAGAAAAGAACGCTAAGTGGATAATTAAAGTTCACACTGAAAGAAATGTATCAAGTTGCAAATGGTAAGTGAGAGAAATCTTGTGGAAGACATCCATGCTGAAAGCTTCACTGAGGGCAGCAGAGTCGTCTGGAGAGCAGGAGCACTCAGCCTTCACTGAATGTCTGGGCACTTCTCAAACCCAGACCGTTCATCCTGGATGTAAATGTGATCCCCTGTGCCTCTGCTACATCTAAAGCCAGCTGGAGGTCACTCTAATTACTCCTGTACATTGTGAGGTTTTGGTGAAACCAATGAATTTACCGGTTATGGAGGCCATAATGTGAGGAGGAAGATTCACTCACAAGGAGCTTCGAAAGTCAGATGGTCAGAAATGCATAAATCAGGAGGAAGCCCAGCCAAACCCTTGCTCTCTGTCCAGAAGTAAATTGCAGAATGCCACTGGCACTGGAATGCAGTGTTCTAGAAAACTCAGCTTTGGTGATTACACAGTGGCACATGTCAGCTGTTTCAGAAGGGCTGATGTGAACAGGGGTGACCCCAGGAGCAGTTTGTCCTTTCTAATCTGTCAAAAGCAGCTCCCTGATCAAGAAAGATCTCTAAAGAAGAAAAGGGGATGGAACCGTGACAGGTGCAACCAATTGCACAGAAAATGTTTTTGATTTATGCCAATTTAAAAGAGCAGTGTTTGGACTCCAAGTTAAAATTATGTACTATTATGACAAATATTTTTATTGCAAAACAACACTGTCTTCATGATTTCGATACCAGCTATTCAGATTGTGTCTCCCTCTTTTTTTCCCAGAAGGCTATAATTTGCTGGTGCTTTCATCACTGCTGAAATTCAGTCCTGCTATATTCAGTGTGTGTTTTCCTGCCTCTTTTAACGCTGGCTTTAGCACAGATGTTTGCTGGAACTATTGGCTAGAATCCAGTTTTGTTTACTTATTGTGATTACACTGGCGATTCTCACCGGTTGCAAGATATTTTCTTCAAGTATGATGAGACTTTTCTCCAAGGAGGAGACTCCTGGGAGAACATTTCCATAGTCTGGAAAGAGGTCATCTCTTTTTAAAAAAGGAAATTATCATTTCTGTCTCCTTACAAGGAACGAAGGCATTGGGTTTATGGCTAAAAATGCCCTGAAACTCAAAGCAAGCAGTCTCTGCCAGAATGCCCCTAGTCAAGATGTATTAACACCTTTGGCCCTGGTTCAGCAGAGGACTGAAGCAAGTTACACATGAAGAGAAAGTCGATGTCTCCTCCAAGCTGGCGTTGAGTATATCCCAATGTTTGCTTTTCACACAGCTGAATGGGAGCAGACTCTCTCCAAAAGTAGAACTTTGCTTGTGGTGCTGCATATTTCTGAAAAGTCTGAGCATTGTGTAAAAGCTGCAAGGAAAGGAGCTCGTGGATGCCATCCATTTGATTCATGAATGAAATAACAAATAGAAGGATAATTTGCAGTGGGGATTGAATGGTGTTTTTTTCGCTAACTTTTTAAGGTAACTCTCGGGTCATCTCTGAAGTTTCTGGATTTCATTATAACTCTCTTCATTGAAATGTATTTGTTATTCTCAGGCCTAGCCTAATGAATTATCCAAATCTTTCTGAATGTGTTTGCTCTGCTCCTTATTATTCATATTTTGTTCCCATTTATTATTTTCTGCAGTGAAAATCTAACTTTCAAATCCCTCCTCCAAATCACTGATCTAAGCCCATCATCTTTGTAGCAAATCAAGCATATGCCAGAATTAATGGTCAAAATCGTTTGCTGTATGCTGTACTTCATTTTTCTGTTTGTTAACTTTTGAATTTACACATATAGCAGTGGTTTGATTTTCCAGCCTGAGAAACTGCAGATGTGCAGCAAACCTGAAGCTGACAGACAGTGAGGTGTTGCCATACCTCCTTGGGAATGTCCTGAGATCAAAACCTGCCTCTGGAGGGTAAAAGTCTGGATCAGATTTTGGTAGCAAGGGTGTATTTTCATTCAAGTCACAGTTTACAGATCAGGTAACCAGTTCTGAAATATGTCTGTCAATCTGAATTGTCTTCTACAGTTATTTTCTCCGTTTTGGAAATATGTGAATGATTGATAATAAGAAAATATTTTAAAATCCTCAGCCTTTTCTCTTCCAATTTGAAAGTGAATTTAAATTGTGATCTGATTGTAAAGTACTGGAATAGAAGTACAGGGATGAAAATTCAATATCTTGCTCAGTTACACTTTCAGTGTGTGACTTTGAATAAGTCACTTAACCTATGCTTTGCCTCATTTCTCAGCATGGATAATAAACCTGGTCTATCAGTAAAACAGGCAAAAAGCTTAAAAGTTAAAATGAAGTAACAACAGAGTTAGGTAGACACTCTGCATCTGCCTGCTGTCTAAGCCACTGTGGTAGCAGTGTCACCAGCTGGGCAGACAGGCTGGCAGAGCATTCTCAGAGGGACAAAAGGCCAGCCAGGTAAGACACCTTAGGAAGGAATTGGGGGATCCCCGGGCATTTCTTGCCATGGACATACCTGCAGTAGGTATTTGCTGGCTCAGCCATCTGCCTGCATCTGCTCTTGCAACACTCAGACAAGGCTGGAAGAGAGGAGATCCAGAAATGTTCCCTGAAAGGGCCCTGGGATTCAACAAAGACACCAAAGAACGACAACCTGAACTCACAACCAAGGCAAAGCTGAATGTGCAAAGCTGGCTTTCAAGAGTACCCTGAGCTTGAAGCATCTCCAAGGACCAGGTTTTCCATATCTGTTGAGCAGAATCAAGGAATTTGGAGAGTTTGTGACATAAACTTTGCCGCCAAATGGCCTCTAGCTTCCTCTCAAAGCCACGAGACCAGACATACAAAACATTTTCTGTGACAATAACTAAAGCTCTGCTCCTCATACAATGCCATTCTCACACCACGTCAAATTGCTTCTTGCTTCAAGGACTGTCCTTCTGTTGTAGAGAAATTACACAAAAAATATGCAGAATGAATTGCAATTAAGACTAAGAGAAGGATAAAACAGTCCTTGGTGCAATTTCACAACCTTCATTCTGGTAAAATGCAGCTGTCACTTTTAGTCACTGCCTTTCCCCTAAGTCTGTGTTAAATATTAATGCTCAGGTACAGCCTACCTGATTTTTGTCTGAAATACAAGGGCTTACAGCAAGGAGACCTCAGAAAATGGTAGTAAATGAGCTACAAATAGAGGTCATAGAAAAATTCACAAGAAAAACATGTCAGGCATTCTCTAGAATATAACAATGTTCTCTTTTTTTCATCCTTTCATTTGAAGTTAGTTCTGCTTTGCACTGGGGAAGTGGGGGTTGGAACTAGCTGACCTACAAAAGTCCTTTCCAAACAAGTTGTTCTACAATTTCATGATCTGTAACCTTGCTGTTAATTTTTCAAATTAATACAGCCAGTGTGAGAGAACACAGCTACCAAGTTATTTCACTAACTCATGCTGTAGCTGCCTAATACTATACTTTGTCAAACATAACAATATTCCAGTACAGTTCATGAAAGTTATTCCATGTTCCTGCTTGCACTGTGTGTGATATAGAGGATAACATCACATGAAATCAGTAATGAGATTTGTCTCCATTATTCTCCAGGGTAGTCGCCAGATTTTTTGAGCTATTTTTCTCCCAGTATATCTTTTTGATCCTGCAATTTATTTCAATCTTGTATAATTTATTTTGTTTTGTGAATGTCTCATCAAAGAACCTCTCTGTGTGTACTTCTTTTGTCCATATAAAGTGCTTGAATATTAGTTATCTATTTATGCTCATTTTGCTCTTTACTCCTGCTCTAAATCTTCTCTACTATGTTTTACAGTATCCCACTTGTTTGCAAGAAGTCAATAACTTATATTAAAAAGCAAGGATGCTCCCTCTAGCAAAATTAAGTTACTTGATATGACATTTTGCAAAACAGAAAGAATGGCTAAGTGATAAAATATCACTGAAAAAGAAGGGGGAGTCAATATCTGCCTCTCAGTTGTGCTTCTAAAAATCTGCCCTCAGTGAGTTGAGAGCATTACAAGGTCAGGTCTGATTGCATGTGTAGATTGTGCTGAGCATAAGGTCTACGTAATTCATATTCAGAATTTTACTTCTTAAATCCTAAGCACACAAGTCCTCAACTAAAATTGGCAGGCTTTCGGCCTCCAACATGCAAAGAAGATGTATTTTTTTCTTTACAAGTGTTGGCGCTGTCATTTACTAATGTAAGACTGTGTGTGACACTTTGTCAGTCATCCTCTTTTATTTGAGGTGCTGGGAGAAAAACAGCTTGATGATGACAACGTGGTGCCTAAACTTTCTGTGACCTGCAGGTTCATTATATTGGTGTTAAAAAGTCTTTAAAGTGGATGTGGAATCATTAGCTCCTCTTGAGAAATGTGGCCTTTGCACATTTGTAGTAAACCTAACAAAATACTAAAAGCTTCACCCATACTGGAGCCTCAAAGGACTTCTGCAATGCTGCTGTCTACCAACAGTATTGCTGTTGAACATCACTGCAGTCAGTGGGTACAGAAGAGGAGGCAAAACATGGTCCTGGAGACAGCACGAAGAAGAAGAGGAAGTTGGAAAGCAAATGCCACAGAGACACTGATCACAGCCTTTCACCTGCATCTGCACTTTAATTTCCCTACCAGTGTCACCTTTGCCTGATATTGTGCTCCTGTAAATACAGCTGGCCAAAGAGCAATTAACTCCACTTGACTCTAATTGGAATGCAAGGGCTGGGAGGGTAAAGGGAACCTGACCACCAAGATGCCACCACCATAACATCTGATTCAAACCCCTGTCATCATTAACCTCCACCCTGCCCCCGAATCATCACAGACAGCACAGCCCTTCAGGCTGCCAGGCCCCCCAGAAGCACTGTTAACACTGTAAACACGAGTCCACTGAGCCATCAGACTGGCAGCACTTTCCCAGCAGGAAAGGAAACCTAATGCGTGCTGACAGATGCCGGGCACAGGAGCGGTGGCGCAGCCCTCTGAGGATTGCGCGTGCCATTTCCTCCCTCTCAGAGCTGTTGAAACCACGGGCTGCCCTTGCCCAAAATGGACAAGTCTAAGCCAAATGCTGTCAGTTCCTCTTACTATTGATAATGCTTGAGAGGCCCGAGCTTTGTTTGATCTTTTTTTAGTCTTCCTGTGCAAATGGAAACGGCACTGTTTTTCCTGGTTGTTTTCTCCACTCCACACTGCGCAGAGAGGGTCTGAATGTGCAAGAGGTACCAGTCCCTGCATGAAATACCAGGAACACAGAGGTGTAGGTAAGGCTTTGTAGAATTTCTGGGTGGGTTTTTTTCTTTCTACTTAAGATAACCAGCAAATCCCAGAGCAAAATAAAATTCTGTGTGGGCATCCTCAGATCAGACATGAAATATTCATGCTAATGTAGCAACCTGCTGCTGGGTTTTGGAGGGTTAGTTTATTTATTAATTTACTTTTTAGTTCTGTTTTTTTTTAAATAGAGTTAATTAGGTCTACCAAAGACAAAAGTTAATTTGTTTACCTGTAGAAGGCTTATCCTCTATTCTACAAGCATTTTCATCATGTTCCTGTTATTCTTTGTTAGAATTCAAGCTGTTCTCCTGAGATGGTTAAAGCAAGTTAGCCTGACAGGCAGTAAAATGTTTCCAGATACCTTAGCAGTCGTGTCCTGCAATAGTTGTCACCAAAAGCAATTTTAGAGGCAAGTGGATGCCTAAAAATAAATTTTTTAATATGTTTTTCTTACAGGAGTTGAAATTATCACAATTGGAAACTATATTATGCCTGAACTACAGCTCAAGTCTAAAGTTGAGCCAAAGTGAAAGCCTGAGTGCCAAACTGTTATTAAATACTAGAAGGACATGGAAAAAACTTCGCAAAATTTCTCATGGCAAGTACTGTACCTTCCATGATAACAGATTACTACTTCCTTTTTTCTTTGCTAAAAACACAAAGATGAAAACTATCAGAGATTAAGAACCGAAAATAACTTCTTTCCATTGATCAAATTTGCTGTTGCTGTTATAGTTTACCATCAAAACAAAGAAAGCATAAGGCACATATGGAAGCATGATTAATTTCTTTTAGTAGTTCTCTGTCTAGTCCTTAAGCAATTTTGGTTTAGCTTTTAAGACAGTCAGTTGTGATTTCACAGGTTCCACCTAAGGCACACACATATCCATCCATCATTAGAGGAGTCTTTGAAGAATCGACCTGCTTAGTTTTTCTTAAAACCTAAACTGGATTATTTGGTAAAGCACTGAACATCTTTCAATGGTGATTTCGCCGTATGGTTCCTCTGTCAAATTAGAGTTGATTTTCAGCCCTGGCATGTCTCATCTATGTGGATCACAAGTGCTTTAGAGCAGTGACTGTCACTTAGTTTGTGCTCGGAGTCCCAGGCAGCAGATCCATGTGTGAGTGGTGGGACACTATGAAAGTTCTGAGAGTAGCAGAGCCATGATAAACGCTGCAATTTCTGACAGCTACAGGAGAGAGCCAGGACAGATGAGGATGAAGGCCAGTCTTCTATGTCTTACTCCTTCAGGATCAGAAAACTCCTTGGTAGAGCAACTCCTTGGGTAATCTTGTTTGGGTAGCTTTTTTAATAGAGGAAAATAAGAAGGAGAGATAAATGTGGGGTTGGCAGCTTAGGTTATAGAAACCCAATAAAAATTAGAATTGTGCTTGCTGATGTTGTCCTGAGGAAACTAACAGCCAGATATCTCAGGTCTGGTCATGCTTCTCTCGTGTCACCTTACACAAGCATTGACATTTCTGTCTGTCTCAGCTGTTTGGACACATAGCAAGAAGCATCAGGGCTGAGTGGTTGGAGCTCCCCTTTCCAATCCTGGTGAAGAGCACAAAAAACCACACGATGGACCTTTTTGCTCTCCTACCTGGAGGGAGAGTCAGCCCTGAGTCAGGCAGTGTTTATTACAACCAGTAATAACTACATCAAATTGTTGGGTTTGTGGTTGTTTTGTTTTTTTTTTAATTGAGTAGAATCTGGGGGGAAGTGATTTCAGACTGAAGATATTGTGTCTGACAGCCAGGTCATAAAGCAGATCTCCAAGATGGGCATAAGTATCACCTGTGGAAGAGCTGACAACGGAAGCACCCAGGATATGTCTTCAATATGAATTTCTATAAAAAGCAGGTCTGGCCAGAAACAAAGTGTCAGCTCAGCAATGTCCTTCGTATTTTTAGCTCCCTTGCAAAGAAATAACAGGAAGGAAGCAACAAGTTGCAGGTACAGAAAACCTACCTGGAGTTGGCAAAAGGACTGTATAGGACTGGAGCCAAAATCCTTGGATATTAACACCCTGCTGATTTAATGTTCAGTCAATTGCTCTAATAAGCAGTGACCTTCAAATGGTTGGTTCATTTCTCTCCATAGGCAAACTGTGTAGTTCCCTGCCTCCCTTGCCTCTCTGTAAGGTGTTGCAACACCTTTGGTTGGAAAAAAAGTTTGGGATTGGGACTCTCAGAATTATTTTGACCTTGCATAAACCTGGTTCCTTCAGAAGGAGCTGAGTTCCTAAGGCCACTCATAATTTGCAAGGCCACCCTTATTTAAAACCCATCTGTCCTCATTTATAGAAGAAATTCTATTGCAAATTTGATGATTATGTGCACTCTTTCTGTATTACTCAACCTTATAGTCAGCCTAAGAACACAGGCCTGGAAGGAAGGACTCAAGTGATTTTAAAAAATCTCCTCGTTGGGGAGAACAGACACAGCTTCTCTTTTGTCACATAACAGCTTACAGTTTTTCACAAATGACTAAGCTCAAGTTCTTAAAAGTGCAAAGTGCCTTACTGTGCTATGTACAAAATGCCTACATACTTTGGGGCAGCTGGGTTTAAGTCCCTCAAGCTGTTCCTCACCTATAATATGAGCTAATAACATCTTCCCACTTCAGCAGAGTGTGCCAGAAGCAGTTCATTACTGCCCTCAGGTGTGAAACCAGCTGCAGGCACAAAGCCACTGCCATAAAAGAGTGCAGCTGGAGCAACAGCATAGTGTTAGGGAATGACAGCCTGTGGGGGCTGTTAGGTGGGCTGGAGATTGGCAGTGTGCGAGGGCAGGAGGGGCAGAAGCAGTTGAGGAAACTTCGTTTCCTATGAATACCAGGTTTCTAGTTCAGGATTCAGAGCAGGGTCTATAAAAAGAGAAAAGGAGCAAGAAGTATTAGGGACTGGAGTGAGTGCTCGTGCTAAGCATGCGCTTCTGGGGAGGAGTTCAAACGGTAAATGGTTCTGCTCTCTCACTGCTGGGTTTTTGGGTTTTTTTTTTCTGCCCACAGAATGCCAGGTTGCATTATGCCTTAGCCACAAACAAGTGTCCCAGATACAGGTGAAGCTCTTTGACAGATATTTTGAGTTGCAAAACTATTTTCCTCTTAGTTTATACATGGAAACTATTTCCTGGCCCTTCACAGAAACAACTCTGCCTGCCTTGATTTTTCCTATAGTTATCTCAGAAGGGATTGTTTTCTCTTTTTGTTTATAAAAAATACTAGAAGTAGTTAAGGTTCTTTTAAAGAGCCTCTATGACAATTCGAGGCGCACACAGACAGAATGTAACATCTCTCAGCTTTAGAGCTGCTACAAGTAACTTTACATTCTGTGCATACATTATACTCCTGGACTGAGCTAGTGGTCTCTGTGTAACTTGGAGTTTAAAAAAAGTGAAAGGAATATCATTAAGTTAGTGGACATAAAACTGTTCAGCAACAAGAGGAATTCTTCCTGCCTCTGAAGAATGAGACACTTGGATATCCTGGCTACCAGCAATCCCTGAAGCAAGTGACATCCTTCCTTGGCCAACTATGGCTATAGCTCCTTTGCCTCAGGAACAGACAAATGAAATGTTATCTGAAAGTCTCTGCTTCACTCTTATCCTTCAGAAAGAAGTGAAATGATATGAGAGCAACCAGAATGCTGTCACTTGAAGTTTACAACTTCAGCATGGTAGGAACTGAAGTACAGAATGCAACTCTTTTGAGGGGAAAAAAAATTTATTTTCTTTTTAAACAGTAAAAATATGTGTTAATCAGTAAGTTCTTCTCTTAAAAAGCAAGCTTGGTGTTTTGCCAGCTAATCAGTGGTGTTCACTGGGAATGTTCTAGCAAATGCTTTTGCTGCAGCGCAGCACCTGTTCAAAATCATCATTTTCATGGAAATCTAGCAATCAAAAAAGCATTTCCATGTTGGTAATGTTTCTTTGGTTCAGTAGGAGAACTCTGAATGAAAATTTGGGTGCTGAACCCAGAATAAGTAGGAGACTGCAGTCTTTCACCTTCCTTCCCCAAGGTGAAGATGGCAGAGAGGTGTTCTGGTTCTTCTAGCTCAGAAACTGAAACCTGACACTCCCATGTCTACTGGGAGGGGTTTCTGCTCATACGCTCTCTGGATTTCATTCAAATTCTTTCTTCCCTACCTCTTCTGTCAAAACAATTGTTAAGTACTTTCTTTAAAAGTTTTTCCTCTAACATGCAACAGAAGGAACACAAATTGATAAGCTTTCATGTGAAGTGTTTTTCCCTAGCACGTTCCTATAAAAAGCGGTGTATCTGCAACTGTGCCATTTCTTATGGCAATCTCGTCTGGAGGTAAATCTGTGACCTCCCATGCCCGTTTCACTATCTGTGAGATTTGTCTCATGAAATATTTTTGAAAGTGTCTCATACCTGCTGTAGCATGGTTTTGGGAAAATGCCACTCTTGTATGTATATCTGTTCAGTTTGTTGGCTAGGCCAGTTCTCATCAAGCCTTACGCTCATCCATGAAGTACCTCCATGCCTCAAACAAATAAGCATATTTTTGTGCTCTTCATTTATGTTGAACCACAGGACTTTCCCTCCTGTGATAAAGGGAGAGTCACCATGCCCTACTTACTGTTAGTGCACCACAAAGTGAGCCTGCAGCTGCAGTTCCTATACATTTCACTGTTAACAGTTTCAAGAACCCACTAAAACATGATTATGGACTTTGAACAGAGAGAGCCCTTCCTGGCTGCAAGAACCAAAACCCACAACCATCTGTATTTAGTTTTCCCTCCGCCATACATCCAGCCCTTCCATTTACAGAGAGATATCAATTCATTCACTTCCAAGAAACTATGGTTATTCAGTGAGCCGGGATGAGTCCTTTAAGCCCCCTGATTAGGTAATCTGCTAATAAGCAGTAGATTTGTATTGCTGTCACTCATCAGTAACAGTGGGTCAGTTACTGTGTGCCTGCACTGGCATTCCATCCAAAGAAATTTCTGTTGGGGAAGAGAAAGGTGTTGAAGAGATGATGCTTTTTTTTTTTTTTGATGGCATCATGTGGCCTGTGTGTCAGAAAGATGGAATAAAACCTGGGCCCCAGGCCGAGAGTCTGTTCAGCTCTGATAATGTGTCTGATGACCTTTAGTGCAACAGTGAGTTAAGTTGCTCATAGTCTACAGCAGCAGCAAAAGGTGGATCCCTGGCTGCTCTCCAGCCCAGGCTGCACGTGGGGCCATGAACTGCCCCTGCTTCTTCCAGCTGAGTGAGCTGCAAGTCTCTGAACAAATCCCTACCATAGACCCATCCCACAGCAGCCCTTCGGGATGTCTGCAGTCCATCCACAGATACTTCTTGTAAATGACAGAAGGGAGAAATAATTTCTCATGGGAAATAAAGATTGTTTTTATTGGAGTGTTCTAGCTGTTGCACTGTAGGTAATTAAAACTTAAGGAGTCTCTCAGAAAAAAAATGTACTTCAGGGTCTCACATTGCATAATGCTGTGAAATTACAAGTCCAATGTGGGATGCAGGAGTCTTCTGTGAGGTTTTATATTAGAAAAACCTGAGTCATTTCTCATCAACATAAGATTTGTATCACATGGAAGGTAAAGATCAATTACTATTAATTCATGCAGGGAATAAAAATTATAAATACAGCTAATTTATTATATCCACGGATAAAATTGGAGACCCACTGACAGTGCAGAGAATTTTGTCATTGAGTTGAAAAGGAGTGGAATGCCAAGCATTTTAAATATACATACAAGCTCATTTAGGCAAATAAAGCAATTATTTGTCATTCATATTCAGAGAATAAACTTGCCAGTTAGTTCTTTGAAATTTTTGTTGCTATTACACTTTTGCATAATTTATTGTCAATTTTGTTTACATGTGCTCTGTTTGAAAATGAAGCAGCATGAGAGCAAAGAACATTATAGTTTGCCTGTTAAAGAAAAGAACAGAGTGCAAAGAGGCTTTTTCATTTCTGCTGTATTAAAAGTGATAAGTTAAATACAGGGACTGAAGTGCCTTTCCAGACTTACATAATAAATATAATATTCATCAAACCTCCTAGTTAAATATTGATCATTAAACTCCCACATTAAAGACCAGTCTGTGCTCACTTACTCCACAGGAAGGAGTCTGGGGGTGGAAGGAGTAGTTTCTGAAAAGTTTGTGCACTTTCTCTCTTGCAACTGCTTTCCTGTGCTGATACAGAAAATACCAGGGAGACAGAAATTCCTCTCAAATACTTTCTTCTGAAGAACTGCTAGGTTTTAAGAGATTCCCAAGGAGGTGAAGTAATACATGGATATGTCCTTGCTGTGAAAGCTTCAGGTGTTCTTGAGGCCAGCACAGGGGATGGTTGTTGAACAGGACACGGGAGGAGCCCTGGGCATCCCAGTGCTTCCCATCCCAGCCTAGCTCCGTGTAAGGGTCCATCCCAGCACATCCCAGCTCTTCAGCTGTGCTGTCATCAGCACAGCTCTGGCAGCATGACCCAGTGAACAGCTTGTGGAAGCAGAGATTCCCCCTTTTTGTGTGGGTTTGCAGCATGAATGGTTCTGTCAGCTCAGCCAGATGTCTCAATGAGACCCCCCAACAAGGAGACTGCACTTTTGGCTCCAGTTCCACCCCCCCCCAAAATGGGAAACTTTTCCATTAAAAACTGCTTTCATGTCTTTCTGTAGGTACTCTACCCAAATAATATACAAGTGTACTGAGTTGTTCAGCACTACAGAAGCAAAGAGGGAGAAATGCTCAGAGCAGCACGTCAAATTTTTCTGTAAACTGAGCATGGAAGAAGATCAGTGCCTCTGTCATGTGGTGATCACACACAAACCTGCACACCACAGGGGGCACCGATGGGGGTATGGCCAGAGAATTCAGGGAAAACGTGATCTTTCATTGAGGTCAACAAATGTTTCTTACAGGCAATGGAAATCAACTTGCAAAGAAACAAGTCCCTTGAAACAAAATTTCCCCTTCGGCAACTACAGCCTAGCACACAGTGCCTTTTGCATAGATGGGCTAAAGAAATAAACGCAGGGAAGGGAGATGGGAGATCCTGGCAGAAGGACTGGTGGCCAAAACACACAATTTTGCCCATCTGTTGTCCCATCAGTGAATTCAAGGCCATACTTTTGTCAGAAGGGTGCTGTACTGTTTAATTATGTAATGTCAGGACAATGCTTTGATCATATAAACACCATATAAATGCTGAGTGCCTAATTCCTCACACCCTGCACTGCAGTGGGAAGCAAAAGGGTGTCCCTTTGATCTCCTGTGCAGGCATCCAGACCAAACTGCTGTTCTGACATCCCCGGATGAGTATTCAGGCCCGGTTATTCAACCCTTGAAACACATCCCATTTCTCCCTGCCCATCTGTCTGCATGGCCCCATGCCCTGCTGGAAGCATCCTGAGTTCATGTTAGGAGCTCACAAGTGCCAAGAGGAGAGGGAGGTGGGTGTGCACAGCCAGCAGTGCTTTTCCTTTGAGGAGAAACCTTTCACTTTGTCAGGTAACACATCCATGATGTGTTGGCTGTGGTGGGCAGTCTTTCTGTAACGCCTGAATGGCAGTTTCCAGCAGAAATATGCTCCCATGATTGTGTCTTCTCTAAGAATTAGGATCAGTAATGACTTGCAAAGCCTCATTTGTATTAATCACAAATTCTGTACCATTAGGGCTCAGTTTGCAATTTAGCTGGTCTCATTTCCTACTTGAGCAAAGAGCCAGGACAGCCTTTTCAATTGTGTTACTGTGATACTGCTGCCTAACTAGGAGAGATTCAGATATCAGCTGAACCATCTCAGAGCTCTTTTGACTGAATGGACTTGAAGGATTGTCAGACAAAAATTAAATACACCAAGTTTCAGATTTATAGTGTAATGTTGTTTCAGCACAAGAAAATAATCCACACAGTCACAGCATGGATTTCCATCTTCCCCCGTCAGTCAGATGGCATTGTGGTCTTGAGGCTGCTGCTGCCCTTGAACTTTACAGGCAATCTGTGCCTCAAGCAGCAAATACTGTCCCTGGATCAGTGCCCAGAGACGAGGCAGCCAGGGGCCAGCATCATGGTAATAGTAGAGTTGAAGAAAACTGTGGATTAAATAAACCCAGACATGGAACTAAATAGTTTCTTTCTCTGCAGTCCTTAATCCAGGGCTATCTCCAGCAGGGGTGACAGTGTGCACCAGTTGGATGTTTCTGGCCTGGCTGCTGTACGTTTTCATATTCCTCCTTCCCCTGGCTCCAGACAAGGCCAGAAGAAAGATGCCCAGAAGCTGGGAAAGGAGATGGCCAGTCAGGTGTGATCCAAGCTGGCTGTAGGAAGCAGTGGGGATCAGCAAAAACCAATGCAGATGCTTTGCAGGATTTATTTCCCTGATCAAAATACTGGAGTGTTCAAACAGGGAAGATATTCATAGTTCAACTCTTGCTAGCAAGAATAACTATCACCAGAAGAACATGGCCATCAGCAACCAGCCACTGCCAGCTCAGATAATTCCCTCATGCCACCTCTGATCTTCAGCAATTGTTTCATGAGTTCGGAGAACTGCTGGTGGTGTGACTCATGCAAGTACAATTTTTTTTTCAGTCTAATGTTTTTGCCAAGAAAAGCTGGACAATCTGAAGCAAAATATTTTAACAAGTAGTAGGAAACCAACGAGACAACTGCGATTTTCGGAAGAGCTTCCAGCCATGCAGGAGATCCGCGTGGCTCCCAGAGCCGGCGTGCTGGGCCCCACCCGCTGTGTCAGTGCGGAAAGGGAGCCCCGAGGAGATCCCAGGCATTGCTGAGTCCCCGGGAACTGGCTCTGTTTTCCTGCAACTGGGCCTAAACAAGAGTGAAATGAGGCCTAATAATCTTTCTAGAACCATAAATCTGTTCTATTCTAATTTTCTGTTGAGAATAGCAATAAAGCAATAAAATGTAGCCCAGTGGTTTAAAATAGATAAACCACATCTCACTGGTGCAAAATCATTATAGCGCCTGACCATAAATTCTTGCACCAGTCTAAGCTGTTTAATGAACTTGAGTACTTAAATTTAATATTGGCTCAGCTTAATCTCAGGTGATATTAATCACTAATTAATACTTTTTTGGGGGGTTGTTCATGCAGAAAGTATAACAGCTCTAATTACCACTTGTTTGATAATGTGCCTTTATCTCTATTTTAATGGGGCTACCCAGTTTATTTAGATGCAAACATCTAAGGATTTTTACATCCCCAAGAGCAATTGCTCTCTTAAATACTTTCAGTGATACAGTTACTTTAAAGCAATAACAGTGCAAGAGGAGGTAGCATGAAATTACATTATATCTCCAGAGCTTTGTAGTTATATAAGAACTCTTGGCTTATTCTGTTAATTAGGGGAATATGTTTACTGTGGGTTTTTGAAGTTATTAATTATTTTCATTAGTTCAAAATTCTTTAACTGTCATCTCTGTATACTATTTCTATTAGTAATTCAATCCAGGTGTGTGTGGTATTTTAGGCATTCCTACCTTAACCAAAGGATGAGCAAAATATAAAAGGAAGGAGATTCAGTTAGTCAGATGTCATCCCAAGTTCCCAAACTGTAAGTATACATACATTTATATATATATGTTTGTGTATGTATGTATATACTAGCCGCACCCAAGAAGCATGTGAACAAATTAACATTTTATGCCACAGATTTGCTACACTAAATCTAGCAATTTTCCAGTAGGCTTATTTTTGAAATACTAATATTTCTAGCCCACATTAATTTATAAGTGTCTCTTTAATGTAGAACATAGAACTAATTAGAAATTTCCAAATATCAAAGGGAAAAACCCTCTGCTTATACTTTCTAAAACTGGATGGAGGACAGCATAACGCACAGTTAGGTAAACTATTCTTGCATTTAAAGGACTAGAAGATGGATTCCTCTCTTGCTTTCCATTATTTCAATTTCCATGATTTCTGACGAAAGCTTAAATGTTGAATCTTTTAAGCTGCTTGCAAAATTAATTTTATGTATATATGATTAATGTGTAAGACATTCGGTATTTAGTTGTTTACTCCTCCCTTTCTCTGTGTGAGCAGGTCAGGTGCAGAAATACTTTGCTTCAGAAAATGTGAGTGAAAATTAATTTATCAACGTTCATTAGGCACTTGTAATGAAATGTAGGAGTGGAGTACAAAGAATTGCTATTTCTTTCTTTACATTCATCAGACTAAATTGGATTAATCAGATGGGAAAGGGTAACAAAATATTAGAGCTTGTTCTTATCTCTCAGCTTCCTCCCATCGGTTATAAATGAGTACACTGGATGCTATCTGCTTCTGTGATTCAGCAACATTTGAGGCACTCTGAGCTACCTTCTCATTTTGAGGCAGCAAATGGTAACAGAAAGATCTTATTTTCTCACCAAACTCCATTGCTGGCCAGCAAAAGAGAGGGAACAACTGTAAACCAGAGACATTTCCATTTTTCTTCATTTTCCTTTTTTTTTTTTTTCTGTGAAATTAATATCTGTGGAATTTTGAAATTCCCTCATAACTTCCAAACCTATTTATCCCCTCAGCCACACGTGTGACAAGTGAAACCTCCATCCCCCTTGCCTTGCCCTTTGCTGTGCAGAAGCAGAGGCAGCACCACTCACCCTGCTGAGGCTGGCTGCTGGTGGCACCGGGCTGTCACTGCTGTCCCCTGCCAGCGCTGGACACTGCTGTCCCCTGCCAGCCTTGGTCACTGCTGTCCCCTGCCAGCCTTGGTCACTGCTGTCCTCTGCCACCGTGGGACACTGCTGTCCCCTGCCAGCGCTCCTCTCTCCTCTCGGGGGTGGCATCACCTCGCCTCCTGTGCCGTGAAGCTGTGCCTCTGTCCTGCTGCTCACCTCTGCCTTCGGGTGCTGAGGAGGAAGGCACTGCCTCCAGAAATGAGCTTCTTCTTTCGGGATACTGGAAGAGAGCTGGGTGTCACATGAGAGCTGAATTAGATTTTTTTTATTTGACCTGTCTCTGCTCAAAAGAGCCCTCTTGCAGCAGGGAGAGCTTTCTCTCCATGTTGACATTTGTTCCTGTATGGCTGTCTTTCTACAAACCCTGTTTTTATCAGCTGTCTAAAGTGATGTCCAGTCAGCTCTTCAGTTTTGTAAAGAGGATTTTCCATAGATCTTTTGTCATTCGTGTGTTGTGAAACACTTTAGATGGGGCTAATCATAATTTTCTTCATTTCTGTTGAAGATGAGCACAGAAGGGTAGTGTACTTTTCCGTCTGTTTTCAGCAAGGCCTTTAACTGATGGGAAGACAGAGACATGTGAGGGCACACAGAGCTCACTCAAAGAGTTAAATGTACCTCCAGGATCCCAAAAGCTCAATAGAGACAGACAAGTGTCTTGCAGATGGACCCACAGGACCACAGCCTATGGGGCACCAGAGGCAGCAAACAGGTTCCATTCATCCAGAGAACAAAATAGATTTGCACAGTCAACTATAGCTTAGATCATGGCATATTTAGAATGAGTATTTCTTCCTTCAAGTGCCATATAAAAAAATTTTAATTTTAGTTTTTCCTCAAGGCCTACAGCTTCTACTTCCCTAACTGCTTTCCCTCTCCATTTTATATACACGGAAAGGAAAATCAGCTAAAATACTCATTCTTGCATTCTCCTTCTACGAATACCTCCTTGCGGTATTTTTTAATGTTGGTGTTCCTATCTCAAGTCAAATAACCCAAGAGACATCTGGCCATTCTTCAGGGTACTCCAGATCCGTGCTACTGCCTCAATTCATGTTCTTTGTCTTTCCATCACATTCCTCTCAGAAAGAGAAACTCCGTCAATCCCAGGCCTTCACAGGGAGCTGACTGCTTCCTTCCTGAGCCCCGCTAACTTTCACTGAGCCCATGGCTCTTGCACTTTGAGCAGTCCATAACTTTTGTATTTTTAAAATGATTGGTCCTCCCCTTCCCTTTTCTTTTAGCAGCTCACAGCAGGCATGAAACTCTGTGAGATGGTCAGCAGGAGTACTGAGCTCATGGAATTAAAAAGAAGGGAGTAACTTCTCAAGTCTTCCTCTATCTGGGACCGAATCCCTTGAAGATGCACAAAAGCAATATTCGTTTTTAGTGTGGAGGGTTTTTCATCTTCACATACTCTTCATGCTTCCCAGGGCCCTGTTTTGTTCTAAGAGTCATTGAAGTCAGGTCTGTGTTTTGGTCTGTGCCTAAATTGAGATCCAATGTCTTGAAGTAATCATTTGAGTAAGAGCTGTAACTTCAGCCAGCCAGGTTAAAGTGAGATGAACTGAGCAGACCTTGATTTTGGAACAGATAAATGCATTTTCTACCCACAACAAGCCATGAATATCGTTCATTTCCACCTTCCAAATACATTTGTGAAGTCAGAAGGGAAAAAATTATATTCCTACTATCCCAAAAAAAAGTGTGTGAGAATTTAATCTTCTAAGAAAAGTTTTCCTTACAACTTTGAAATACAGAATCTTCAAGACCATAAGGAAAATATTTTATTTCAAAGATCTTTCAGTTAAAAACTAATTTGAATTTCAAATAAAAGACTGAAAATAAAGAATCTTGCTGCTTAAACATGTTGTTTGTCTGGGACAAATCAGATCAACTGTAGAAGACACCAGACCTAATAGCTTGACCAACATGTTCCTAAGGCCAAAAGTTTGTCACAGTCATTAAAATTTACAGTGAAACCTGGAGAAATTCAAGACATGATTATTTTATATTAAGCTTATGCTTTCAGGAGGACATAGGACCATGTTTTGAAACAAAACTCTTCAACTCTTCAACTATTTGAAGTTCTAATAAAGAACACAAGCTTTTTTATTCTAATGATTTACAGTAATAAAGAGTTTGAAAGGCAAATTATACTGCTGTCTCACTCCTGGTTCAAGAAACTCACAAGTTTCTAGCAAATTCATCAAGTCTCAGTTTTTAGTTGATACCTCTTGCTGCTGAATTATAGCCAGTTGTTCTGAAACTTTCTCCTCCCCCAGAGGTTAGAGAGGTTGTGTTCCAACAGGATCTTCCCCAAAACAACCCACATTCCCTCTGGGACGTGGTGTCTTGCAGGGAACCTAACATGCTAAGAGAGCAGAAACTCAAGGTGTTGTAAATGCCATAAATGGGAGCAATGCTGCTTTCCTACTCGGGGTCACATCCCAGTTCCAGCTAGTCATGGGTGTCCTCAGTTTCCTGGGAACTGTTGCAACTAGAGCTCAAAATGTCATCTTCCATGGCAAAGAATCATAATGTGGTCATCTCAGGTGTTTTGAAACACTGTCTACTCCTCTTCCTGAGGTAAAAAAAGTCCACTACCAAGTTCAAGGCAGCCTTCCTTCAAGGAGTGAAGTCTTTGGGAAAAAATGTCAACATGAATGTAAAACTGGAACAAAATTAGTATTATTCCTTCCCAGACTCCTGTGTTTTCATGTGTCTTCTCATTTCTGTGTGTGGGCTCTTTTGTATTGTTTTTTGAAACAGTGTTTTCTAATTGTAAAGAAAACAGACTTGGGGCTAAGTGTTGGATCATTGTTTCCTGTGAACTTTTCCATTTGTACCTTGTGCCCTCTAGAAACTGAGCCTTGGAAGTCTCAGACATTGATCTTTTCTTTTCCTTTCTCTCGTCTGTGTAATGCGTGTTGCATCCTATTATAGAAACAAAGGACACACATTTGCTTTTATCTCTGCTATAGAGTCGAAACACCGCTGCTCATTGTGAGCAGCGTCGTCAGCAGTGGTCTCCTGCCAATTCTCCTCCTCCAGATTCATATTCATTTGTTAGGTCTAATTAAAGACCCGTGGTACAAAGGAGCTTAGGGCTGCTTTACATTCAAGCTCCTCTGCTTTTGACTGATAGTACACCTTTTGTGTGCAACATTTTAGGTTTGAGTAGAAATGTCTTACAGTGACAGATTGCTTTTGTACTTGCTGGCTACTGTCCATTTAATTTTCATTATATGTTTCATTGTATACTTCAGAGAGAGTTTGCTAAAGGTTTGCAACTTAGCAAATTTACAGTGGGATTTGGATACTCTGGGGATGGTTGGGAAAAGCCTGGTATCTTCCATCAAATTATCCTACAGCAGCTTTAAAGAAGCTGTGGAGCCTGAACAGATAAAACCAATGTAAAACATGATGCAACTCTTTCCTTCTTTGCAGTTCTCTTCTTCTTTTCCTCTCTACTATTGCACAAGAGTATTCCAAAGAGGATATACATTGTGTAAGGATTTGGAAATACACACTCAAAGGTCAGCCTGGGTTCTTTCCAGGCCAAAAATGTTCTGCAAATTCAGTTAAAAGCATTTTCGGGACTCTTCTGTCTTGATTACCTTTAAAACCCGGTCATGGTCAAGGCAGCCTAGAAATTAGCTGCCATCTTTCAGTTTTGCATTGCCTGCAGGTGTCAGAAATAGTCCTGACCATAGTGCTGGAGTGTTACAGGTTCAACTCCTGTTCCACAAAGAGGTTTGGTTCTCTTGGAACTACATATTAAAAAAATCAGTGCAGTGGGGAAGGGAATCCAAATCTATTGCTTAAGATTTTCCTTTTTTATTTAATCACTTACTAGGTGAGCCCTGCCATGACCAGGTAGAATCTAACTCTGAGAAAAGGGAGGTTGTTTTAAGTCTTTCAAAGAAAAATAATGTCTCTTAGTAAATTTAGGGTGCAGTTACCAAGCACTGCATTCAACTCCATTTCCCCAACACCAGGAAGCTGGCAGGAAATTGTGGGATTTGCAAAGGACTGATGAAATGCTTTGGCAGGGCTGAGAGCAGGAAGAAACTGTGTTTTCAGGAAGAGAGCATGTGTTTGCATTTCAGCTGCTCCAATTTTCATCCTGGCATCTCAGTTTAACCTGCTGATGAATGTGTGAGTTTGTGTTAAGACAGTAGACTGCAAACTGAACAGCTGAAGCACAGGTGTAAATTCCCTTCTGCTGCATCAGTCACAAGAGCAGCAAGCTCCAACATGGGGTAGGGCAATAAATTCTTACACCCTGATTCCAAATGTCTAAAGAATATTTGTTTCATGTTAAACCTCTTGCAGAATGTCCACAAAGCTGAAGAGTAGGTCTATAGGCTTTCTGCCGAATGTGTTTGCAGACCTGGAGAAAATGAAGGAAAAAGGTGGTTTTTTGGCTTTGTTGCACTGTTGTGGTAATTGTATCAATAAGGATAGAACTTTGCCTGTAAGGCAAATCAGAGATGAGGTCTGATGACACAGCCACTGCCATTACACCCTTCTAGGGATACACCTTTCCAGGGATAGCTGTTCACCATAGCTGGCAGTAACCGCTGCCCATCTCCCCACTGAAACACTGATGCAGTGGTGACAGCAGTATTTGCCCACATGTTAAATCAAGAGTGCAGAACACCATATCCGTGTACCCCATGTACTCCTCTGGAACTTTCTGTGGGGTGCCTAAATAAAGAGCATTCTCCTGGCGTTGGAAAGCAGAGCAGACATGAGCACTGCCAGGAACTACTTGTGGCCTCTGCTTGCTAAACCATGTGAATGTAGTTACCTCACATCATACCTGGGGAGCACACTCATGCTTCATCTTTGTTTTCCAGCTGATTAAAGAGTTAAAAGGAAATACATTCATTTAGGAAGGTTTTGCACCGTACTAGGCTGTTTGGATTGTTCAGTTTGGATATAAAACCTCTCATTCTGAGAAGAATGTTTCACCCAGGCAGTCTTGTCCTTACAGGCCAAGGCAGAAACATGAAGGATTTTAAGGCTTTAAACCTTAAATGTTAAACTATTTTAGTTTTAAAGGTTTCAGACCCTCCTCTTATTTCAGCTAGGAAGACATTAGGTATTATTTTATGGGGATTCTTCTCTGAAAGAACTGCCACCGGTGGCACTTGGTCCCTCAGAGGCCACCAGTGTCTGCTCATTAATTTTGTTGATAAGTGTTAAACACATGGTTGACTTTGAAGCAAGAATCTTAAACTAACCAAGACAATCCGTTCTTGCTCGTGATAATGTCAGCTTGAATATAAAACCACTTGATTTATAGAGAGTTCTGTTGGGCAGCTGAATTGGAAAAACAGCACACTCAGTGCCTGCTGTCCATACTGTAAATAAAGCAGAGTATAATCACTCTGATAAGAAAGCACTTTTCCTGCCCAAATACCATATTTTTAACTAATTTATTTTTTGGTGTCTCTTGTGAGTTATCTCACCAATAGCGAGTTACAAGCCAGACAAGTTACTCCAGAAGATTTAGAAAATTTCATTAAGTGTTTTTAGAGGAATGAACGTCTTCACAGCAACTCAGAATTTTTGGCAGGAACCCACAGTTATGATCCTGTCTCCAAGGAGACTGTAAGGTAAGTGCACTGAACTCTGTTGAGGCTACTATTTTGTGCCCTCAGAAACCCAGGTTTAGCTCCTGATTCTGCCACAGGTTTCCCAGCAGAGCCAGACTTGAAACTAAACTCGTTACTTTCCAGGAGAGTGTTCAGCATTGGAATATTGATTCTTTTTCTCTCCTTTTTTGAGCTAAGAGTTATTTAAGTATTTTATATCAAGTGGAACAGTTTCTAATGATTTAATATTCACTAAGGGAATGAGACACTATAGTCTAATAGCTGCCTTGCTCTGCTGGGAGGATGGAAGACTGCAGCACAAAATCTCTCCTATGTAAACCTTTAATTATTTTAGATAAAGCGGAAGAACTCTTGACTAGGTGAGACTAGGCACATATCCAAGATAATTCTCTCACCTGAGTACTAACATTAGGAATGTCTGGCCCTCACAGACATTGGCAAAGTGAGTGTCTTGCTCCCTCAGCACTGGGAATTGGAAAAGACAACTTGTTGCCAATTCATAAAGCAGTATTTGCCCAGAAGAAAATTGTTCAGCCAAGAATGGCAGAAGTGTCATTATGGCTGGATCCAAAGTCTTGCAAATCGATTTTGCAAATCCCTATAGCTAAACACTTTAAATAGATATGTGGAGATAAAGAAGGGAGTTGGATATGGCACCATAGCCTTGTATCTTGTGGTGTGAGAAGTCGACTTTGGAAAATTTAAGGCAGTGGCAGAAATTTCCAGAATCCACCCCACCCCTTCAGCAGGCCAGTGATCTTCTCGAAGGTTTCTAATGTACTATAATAAAACTAAACATATTGCCAGCCTGGTTTAACATTAAATGAGGACAAATTACAAAAGTAGAGATTGCTGTTGAAAGCAAGAAAATGCAACCAAAGAAATTCAATGTAGTTTAAAGCTGCTTTTGCCAATGACGTAGCAAAATCCTCTGTACTCTTTTAGCTCATGATGATGCTGAGAGCAGCATCTCCTCTACAGCAGTGGAGACATATGGATGCAAAATGCTGTTGGAGAGGAGAATCAGTCCCTAAAATTATGCATAGAAGGTGCATATAAAAAAGTATGAGGAGAGGAACCCTACAAATAAAATTGTCTACCCTCAAAAGACACATTTCTAAAGCAATTGGCCAATTGCTTTAAGTCCCCTTGAGAAGGAATGAATTTTGTCTGCTCATATTTCAGGAAATAAATACAATACAAACCATATTTACTTTGACAAGTTCAAAATTACGAGCATCAAGGGCCCTGCCTCTGAGCTGTGTTTTTGCAAAACTTGACATTTTTTAACTTTCAAGCAAGCATTGATGGAGAACTAGAGTGGAAGCCATGAAATCTCAAGTGAATGTGAATGGAAAACTAGCTGAATTTCAATCTGTTCTATCAACCATCTCTTCAGTTCCTGGCAAACAAGGAGCCTGAGAAAATAAACATTACACTAGCAGTATTTTTATTTCATCATGATAACTCTCAGCTTCCTCAGTCTCATCAGTGGGAAGAAAGTCCTAGGAATGTAAGGCTGTCCACAAATTGATTTTTTCCTGTCATTTTCACTTTCATCAAAATGGAAACAAGGCATTATTTGGAGCTTGAAATAGATACACTTACAATAAAAGAATTTCACTTAGAACTGTCATGTTGATGTGTTGTAGTATGAAGCTTTTTGTTGTCTCTAAAGTCTGTTTCCATACTGCATCAAGCCAGAGCTGTTTCAAGAGCACATCACTTTTGAGAAAAATAAATACCAATGGAAAGGAGATGTTTCAACATAATTATCTTCCTCAGATACTGGAACTTAATACATTAGAAAAAAAATCAAATCACAAAATATTTTCAACAGGAAATTCTAGATCTCTGTCTCTGTGCTCCAAGACAAAACTCAGAATTCATACTTGTTTAGCTTTACCAGTGAGATTCTGCATCTTCAAGAATTTGAAATTAAAGCCTTTCTATTCATGTCAGAAAAAAATTTCCCTTTTTACAGTATTCCTTCTGCCTCAGCACCTAATACAAACTTTGCAATGTTTTTTTCTATGTGGAAAAAAAGTAGCATTTATCCAGCAAAATTCTCGGATAACTGTAGCCATGTGATTATGGTTCCTTGCAGTTTGAAAATGCAGGTCTGTTACTGCACTGAATGACAGATAAATAGTGTTACCCAGCCTGGTCTGGGTCCTGTCTTCACAAAGTTATCAGACGAGATCAGTGTAAAAACTTGTCCTCCTGTTTTCCTTCAGCTTTCCCTTCACTGCAGCACAGAGTAACTTACAACCCAGAGCTTGAACAGTGATGTCAAAGGGATTAGGAATCTAAACCATTTTCTCAACCTGCTTTTCAGTATCAGCCTGTATGACCTTCAATTTTTGGCCAATTTTTGCTCCCCTTATTGCCCTGTGATGTCAGCTGGTAGCAGAGAAGACAGAGTGAAGACTCTTCCCTTTCTTCCTCCTGCCTGATCACTTGCTTTCAGTAAGTGGGAAGGGAAGAGGTCACAGGCGTGCTACTTTCTAAAATCAGACTTTCTGCATAAAGCCCGTGAGAGCAGAAAGCCCGAGGGCAGAGTCCACCTCATTCCTGCAGTTTAGCTGCTTTTCCATTCCTCCAGTGATTCTTGTTTTCATGAATCGTTCACCCTTTCCTTAGAGTAGAAGAGAGGAGTTTAAAGAAGGAAAGATTATTTTAATCTGCTGGCAGTAAACCCCTTCAGTTAATTATAACAGTTGCACCAACCTGTGGAGCAAGACAAACGAACATGAAAGAGAGGAACATGCAACCGAGATAAAAAAGAAACCAGAAGATGCGCTTGTCTTCAGTTTGCCTCTCATGTGCTTTGATTTGCCATTCTTCTCAGACATTTTAAGTCTTCAGGCAGGCTGTGCTCACATATTCTGACAGCCTTGGTAATTCTACCAACTCAGTGATGTCTGTTTGAAACTTTGGGCACCAAGGTAAACAGACCTGAGCACTTACAGCTTCTTTTAAAAATATCCAGCTTTGTTAGTTTAACTGTGTAACAGATATGCACATGCAATAGTGTTTGTTTACTTATTAATGTAGCCCATCCACATAAACATGTACATGTGCACACACGTATGCTCACACACACACACAAATATGTTTATTTAATTTCTTCAAAGACAATTAATCTACAAATGCAAGGATGGTCCTTGCCCAGAGTACAGAGCAAAAGATGCAGTTTATTGTGGGGAGGAAAAAAAGTATTCTCATGACATTAAATAGGAAATTCAGTAATTTGTTTTTAAGAGTTCATACCATCTGCTATTTCCAAAACACAAAATGTACCAGAACAAACCAAAGTCTTGTTACGTGTGTGACAGTGGTGCCAACTACACAAAATAGACATTTGTATCTCAATAGCTACCTTGGTGCCACAGCTGAGTTCAGACAACAGCCCAGCTGGTATGTTTTCATGTACTGAAACAAAGAAATCCTACAGGTTTGTAAGAAAAGCATAATTTTTATATTGATTAGCTAAACTGACTTTCTCAGCACTAAAGTTTTACTTTCAGCAGTAAAACAGTAAAACTGTCAACATAAAAGCACCAAGTGCCAGCCATAGTTAGTGGAAGTAAACACAGGTACCAGGCACTGCCTTTTCTCCTGGTGTCTTATCATAGTTGCATAAAAATTTCTGGTGCAATGGCACAAGGCTGTTGTCTTAGATTCTACACATTAGACCTGTTTCCTTAATGCCGAGTACATTTTAAATCCCTAAAGTACATGATATTCTGCCTCCATAAAACCAGAGCAATGCAACAGTGAATCATGTCTCATATGGGAACAAATCCCACCTTGCCATCACAGATAAATTAAAGCCAAGGGTGAGAAAGAATGACAGTGTTGGCAGAAGCAGCCAGGCAGGTACAAAGAGGAAGGGCTGGAGACCCATGACATGATCCAACTTGAGGTGGTTGTCTGACAGCTTTATCTGTCCACAAAGTAGATAATGATTTCTGAAATAAGCATGCTGGGTTACTGTGCAGTCAAGGAACGTTTAGTCAACATAATTAATGGAATTTAGAGTTCATTTATCTATAGATAGACCCCCTATTCCATGCTTTGGCAGGCCATACCCATTCAGATTCACAATTCACAAGGGTCTGCTCTGCTCCTACCTGAAAGATTTAAGCTGTAATGAAGGTTAAAAGTTTTATGCTTTCAGCAATGATGATTTGAACCCCCGATGCTAAAATGAGAATGGGAGTGGGAGACCTCTCTACTCTTCAGTCTTCTCTATTCTAAACCGTATTATACCTCTCATCATTTTCACAAGCACTTGCCCAGCTTGCATTGTGAGTCCAACACTTATTTACTCATAGAGCTGCAAGGAATAGGTTAGATATTCTCCTGGATAAATGCTTCTAGATGAAAAATAATTTAAATCTATCTGACAAGAGGGGAAGAAAGATTACTTGTGGCTTTGCTGGCCAGGATGCAGTGATCTCTTTTGCTGCTGCTGCAGAGAAAGAAAAAATAAAGATGGCTTGTGCTGTAAATTTTGTTTCATACTTGTACTAAATTCAGCCTCTTCTTGCAAAAAATGTGCATGGAAGTAATGGAATGAGAGGTTTAATAAATACAGTGGTCTAATGGAAATAGTATAGCAATGTTTAATTAATATCTGTAACGCTTCAGAGTCAACACAATTCCTTTTTCTTGCCTTTGCTGTGAGAAGATAGGAAATTTTTACCATAACTTACTCCAGACTCCTATATCAGTAAACAGCAGCAGAGAAATGCATCTGCTGAAAGAAAGCTCAGCATTATGCAAAGAGTGATAAACTTCTCAGAAGGTGTTTACAAATGCATTCAGTGAAACAGAATTTTAATGAATTGTGCCACATAATCTTGCAGTTAATGAGCTGTAAAAGCCTTTGCCAATTATAGTGACTCAAAACTAACTCTTTTGGATTCCAGATCAATAATGGGACTACTTCTGCACATTTTTATTTTTTTGAAGGACAATTAGGATCTAAGAGAACAAAAGGTATGATTGTCATATTAAGCATCTCAGAAATGTCCCTCATTATTATAACAGAGCTATCTATATTGTTGTTATTTGTAATATCATCCCCCAGCTGCATTAAAAGAAACAAGCCTTCTGAGATCACATGGCACCAGTATTGTAAAATGCCAGTGGCAAAACCAGGAAAGACTAATGACTTCAATAATAAGTAGGGATTTTTTCCACGAGTTGTATTAAATTCAACTGTTGTGCATGATCTCTTAGAAAACAAAAATTATTCTGCTCTGCCTTTGCTATCCACCATAATTGCTCTGATGTTACAAAGTGGACACCTTAAAACTCTCTGAAGACTGGTTCATCTGTTTCTGTCTTATTTTAAGTGAAGGGTCTGCAGACACTGCTTTTTTATTCAGGTGAGGTCACTATTCCTGCCTAGGAACATGACATTTTAACACATCACAACCATCACAGTTCCAGGGACAATTTAATATTGTGCCCAAATAGTTCCTGTGACTCTCTATCCAGCTAGTAAAACATTCTTTTAAAAAACAAAGGTTTGGCTTAATATTTTAATGTCTTCAAAATCTAAAGGAGATGAGACCAGCATTTATCAACTAAAAATGCAGCAGACAGTTTTATTGCCTCTGATCTCCAATTTATTACGTGACTTTTTCCAAGTATGATTCTACTTTTTTCTTCTCTAAAGATTTTTTCTCCTACTCATGCCTCAGTGTGAAGGATCCATTAACAGAGGAACCACATAAAAAGTAATTCCAAGGAAAAGCCTTATAAAATGTGAAAAATTAAAGCTGTGCTCTGATCCCATTAAGAAAAGAAATTGCCTTGAGGCATCCACTAAATATGTGAAATCCATTTCTGCTGAAGGGCTTCAGAGTTTATTCCTCCCTTACAAATGCAATTTCACAGCCCAAGTTGAACGTTTAAACAAAGAGAAGCAGGATCTTTTCCCAGTTAGCGCCTCTTTTCCTTGATTGCTGCCAGGTCACCAAGTGCAAATTTACATCAGAATCTGAGATTAAATAAATCTCAGCCAAGAGGCTTTAAGGGTATTTCTGCTTGTGAAGACTGTAAACCAGGAAATACTCTCAGTATGGAGGGTTTACTGTTGTTATTATCAGTATTTATTTTGCTCAGCTTTACATAGAAAGCTGGAGAAGGCTGAACATCTCCTTTCCTGAAGTGGTTAGTTCAAGCTCCCTGAAGGCCCAGCTCCCTCTGACCTTCTGTTTCTGGTGCTGGAACCTCACATATTTCTTCATCTCCACAACCCCATACACAAGACTGAGGCAGCAGACAAAAAGCAAAGTATGAGCAGCCACCAAGGAGGATGTCTCATCCCTGCTGAAATCCCCCACCACCACGAGCTTATTTCCCCCATCCCATGGCAAGATGCGTCCACCACGAGCTTTTGGGAGCCCTATCCCGGTTCAGAGGGGCTGTGAGGAGGGAGCAGTCCTTCAGCCTTGCTGCTGGAGAGAAGCTCAGCTTAGGCTCCTTGACTGCAGCCTCCTGAGAAGCCCTGCAATCTCCAAAAGCTGAGGAGCCACATGCTGTGGCCACAAGCCACTGAACCAGGAGACTGAAAACAACATGGAAACAACCCTGTTGACTTCAGAACATTACTCCATAAAACTCAGTGGCTCTTGGACCAGGAGAGCAGGTGAGAAAACAGAGTTTTCCTCTGTTCCACACTTGAGATGCTGCTGTTGGTTGAGGAAATGTTCTTTGCCCTCCCCTCAGTTGCAGTTTGCTACCCAGGAGCTGAGGCTCGTTCCCCTTGCCCATGGCAGTGCTACCAGCCCACCCACCCCTGCTCCCCCGAGACAACAGACCAGTCTGGTGGCCACTGGCAGGGCTGTTTTCATCCTTCTGCTCCACCCTACAGAACAAAAGATACCTTCAGTGCTGCAAAAGACTTCAGTGGTGAGAACTAACAAGCTGTCTGAAAGTGCTCCAAAAATCCTAAGTGGGAATTTGACTGCACAAAATACCCAGAGAGGAAGAAGTGGGTTTTCCCTGTGCAGTTTTCTTGCTTAGTCATAATTTCAAGATAACATCCGGAGAGTAGAAATAGCATCTCTGAAGGGTGTTGGGGAAACTCTTCTGAAGTATGTAACAAGTGAAATAACTCCAAGCCTGATGAAAATTCAGGTTTCTAATCCAGCTAGGATATATGAAAGAGCCCCCTGCCCTCCGGCATACTTATTATTGATTGCTATTTCTCCAGTGGAAATATATGATAACACTTAAGCCCATTGGCACAAAGCCTGTCCTTCAGGAGCTGTTTGCCAGCCCCTCTGAGTTTATGGTAATGTAAACTGAGAAATTGTTCCAGAGCCTAGATCATGGGTGTTGCCTCTTCCCATCCTGCTTCCAGTGCAAAGATCCAAAAAAAACCACTTCATTTCACACTTTAAAGGAATTGGGGCAGGGGGAGGGAAAGCTTTTCTAGCTGTAATAGTGATGATTTTATAAAATGAATGGGTCAGTTCTGGAAATAAGTAAGACTGAAACTGCTAATGCAGTTCCACCAAATCAAAGCACCGAGTGTCAACACATCATCAGAATTGTCAGTTCTCCTTATAATTCCTTTGCAATATGTTGCCTGGCTAATATTGTCCCTTCTCACAGCTTCTGAATAGTTAATTATAATGTGGTTCTTTCCATAAAATTTTTCAATTTTCTTCTTGCTGAAACTACTGGACCTTGTCTGACAGTCCTCTCGTTTCCAAATTTCCCGTGTGTTTCTCGGGCCTGAATATTTTATAATGTACATGAAAATGAACAAATACCTATATTCCTAAACTGCCAGCTGAACATTTGCTTTTCTACCAAGCTACTTCTCAGTCCCTTCACTCTCCTATTTAACAGAAAATGCCAGTAATTTTTATGCATATTTTCTATTATAAGAAAAAAATGTTACTACCGATTTATATCACCATTACTGACTGTTTGATCCAGTTTTTTTGCGAGATGAGTAAATATGCACATTGGGGGTTTTGCATAAAATTACTTCCATGTCAATAGTGGAGGTACATTTTAATTAAGCAGAAGTAAAATATATCTGAGAGAGACCCACATTTTGACATCAGTTACAGATGAGCAATCCTATCAAAGGATATTGAATTCCACTGATGCTACAGAGCAAAGGTTCTTCCCCTGTAATTACACTTTAGAAATTATGTTTGTTGAAAAATCTAAACTGAGAGCAAGCACAACACCTGAAACTTTGGTTCAGCTTCAGTTGAGAGTTGAATACTCTAATGTTTAAGGCAGTAACCCAGGACTTGAGGTTTCCAGCTTAAAGTCTTTATTTCCTCATGGGTTTCTGCTGTGTGATCTTCAATGAATCATTTAATACCAGTCTCTTTGAGGTGCTGCAGAATTTAACACCTGCTGTTTTCAGGGGAAGTTAAGATCTCTCCATGCCTCAGTTGCCCTGCTGTGAAATAGAAGAGTTGCAGGGGTAAGAGCCTTATCTGCTCAGGTATTACAGTCATGAAAGCTGATACACATTGCATTTAAATTCTGCTCTCATTTTACTGAAGTGCATATAAGCACGAAGTATTTAATACTTGGTAGAGCTTCTTAGGACCTTGATAATTTCTGAAATACTATTTCTTTAATGTTTTATATTCTGCCTTTCAATGAAGCATTAACTAGAACAGCAAAATACCTTACTTTTTGACCAAATAGATTAATTTCTCTCTTCTTCTGTGAAGACTGAAATGGTTTAGATGTAACTTGTAGCCCTTCACCTGGAAAAACTTCCTGACAGTGTAGGGTGGTAATGGTCACTCTTCTTCATGGTTTAAGTATTCTTTTTCCAAAATCCTTCTCTCTTCACTCACTTACCACCCTTCTATCTCTTATGCTTTTTATATCTGTATCATTGTGTCTTTTTTCACATGTTTGCCTCCCCTTCTCCCACCACCCAACTCTCTTTGGGTGTTAGATATGGTAACATAGAACTTGGACTAGAATAGATGGTACAACTGCTGCAAACAAACGAAGCTGGCTAAGACTTGCTGGTAGCCTGAAGAAAATCCCACATATGGAATTTTCTGTAATTTTCAACACAGAATAGAACAAAAAAGCACAGGAGCAGTCTCTTTTGCATAATCAGATCAGCCTCCTCTCTTTCATAACTGCTCTTGCTGTGCTGTCATCCCCACCCTCACCCCCACTCCATGCCCTTCACCTCCTTGTTGATCTTCTCTCGGTTTCCACTGCAAATCCTCTCCTTTATGTGAGCATCACTCTCTCATGGCCTTTCTCAGGCAACATTATGCACAGTGGACTCCTCCTGTCATCCCTTCCTACTCAGTAAAATCACACCACTCTCCTCTTGGCAGCCTTCACTGTCAGGTTTAGTTGGCTTGCCAATAAAACAAGACATCTCCAAAGTGAATCCTTCCTGGCAGCACTCCCTTTAAGGATAATAATTAGGAGCCTGCACTTCAGAGACAAAATCAGTGAAATTAAAGGAGCAAAGCTTTGACCAGCCTGCTGTATGAGAAAATGCTGCTGTCTCTCCATCTCATTGGAAAACAAACTTAGAATAGCTCCTCTTTTGAATAGCTCCTCTTTTTATGTCTTAAATTAATGATAACAATTAACAATAACAAATTAATAATTACAATATAGTCATAGAAATAAAACAACTATGTACAGAGATAGAATCAGTGACATAAAGCCACTGTTGTGACTAAGGACTGGGTGGTTTTCCCTGGCCCACAACACCGAGAGAAGGAAGGAAAAGTGCTGAGCTGTGACTACCCCTCAGTTCATTACTCCTTCTTCACTCCCTCCCTGACCTTGGGACAATTAATGTTTAGCCCTGATGAGAAAATCCCTTGGACACACTTTATATATATATATATATATGGGGTTTTTTTAAGACAATCCCCCAAATATGTATTTCAGATGCCACCATAACAAGCATTACTCAGCACAGGGTCAGCAATGTGGCACCTGCTAGAAAATTTTTTAAGTTTCATTTCTAAGACATAAGGCACTTGATAAACTGGAAGTGAACTTGATCACACAAAAAAATAGACTAACATGAGTAACATATTTATATTATTTGGAGAGTCATCTTTTGGAGGGAATTTGAGCACTTAAAAGGAAAAAAAGCTCACAATAGTAATCCTTCAAAACTGGTGCAGCACAAAAGGAAAAACATTTGATCCCTCTGTGCTAGGAAGCCAAGTGCCCAAGGGGACCTATTACAGCTAAGCATTGATTGGTGAAAGTCTGGGAGAAACATTTACAATTGCAGGAACTGTTGCTGAGAAGATGTCTGATTTGCATAGGGACACTCCTTAAGCACTTTGTAAACGACATTAATTAGTTATTTTACTATTTAAATTACCTTTAATTATTCTTGCATTCAACAACTTTGCACAGGGTGCATCATCCTATTTGTTTGTACCAGAATGCATCCATCAGTTGAATAGAAACAAAGATAAAGAAAGAAAAGCAGGGCATTTCTCTTCCACTTTCATCTTGTCTTTTCTAGCCTGATAGCTTAAGAACCCATTTTCCTCATTTTCTTTCAGAACTCATAAAGTTACTTGTCTCAGTGTTAGCAGGTTGATTATGATTATTATTCTTTACGAGACAGAAATTGTTCCAGCCTCAGTGATCTTTCTGATGTCTTTAAATATACCCCCTAATTTTCACAGATTTACTGTTTTACAGATCTGTCTGCAGTCGGCAAATTTCAGTGGTGTGACACTGCACCCACAAATACCAGGGCACTACAGAACATACCAGCAAAACTGGGAAAAGGGAGAGATAGAACGAATGCTCTTCTCCAGTTTAGAGGTGAAAAAATAAAACACAACAGCATCCAGTAATTTCACTGCAACACTCTCCAAAAAAATAATGCCAGGTCTCTGAAATGCCAAGGCTTAATAACTATGCCTATCACAGTGAAGCTGGATTCACTAAGTGTGTCTAGAGGCTACTGTGCTCCAGTAACAAAAGATTTCCAAACACAAAAGTCAGTAAGATTTTTATTGCACTGCAATAACAAATATTTAAACGTATCCAGAAACTAGAAGCAAAGAATGACTCTCAAGTTATGTGCTGCCATATTAAGGTCAGTGTAAGCTCTCTACAATTAATTATTTTTTTACCATCATTATTCTTTATTTAAAACTCATTTTTGACACTATGACACTTTGAAACTCATGGTCATGCACACAACTTAATCAACCATATTCCAGTCCTTCTCTTGCTTGCCTAAGTCCAGCTGTAAAAGTTCTTTGTCTTCTGGTTCTTCCTTCCTTAAAAGGTGATTATGACCTCCTTACCATCTTTCTGTGAATACTGTGCTTCACTGTCTTCTTGCCCTGCACCATATTTTGGCATGATAATATCTCCTAAAACAAATGAAACTCTCATTCTGTGTCACATTTACCAGACAGATTAGGACAACCTAGATTTCATTCAGACACTGTTTGTTGTAGGTCTTTATCCAATGCCTCCATGTACACGTGACCTGAATGAAAGTATGTCTTGTGGATACTTTTTTCACTGGGATTTTAAAACTAATCGAAGCCTCTTAATTGAAATGAATGAAGACAACATGTTCATTCATCCATATTTTATCAGAAAAATTAACTACACATGGAATTAATTTATGGCACTTTGTTTACATTTAACTATAAATGAATATGAAAAATGAGTGACATGTTGGAGAAACATGGAGATTAAAAAAACCTGTATGGGAAAATATAATTGCCTGCCAAGAATCTATTTGTGCAATTTCAGCATCAGATAATAATCTGATTATTTTCAGAACAGAGGAAGAGTTCTGAACACATTTCATTCTGTGTTGTTAACGAAATCATAAATATTTTTGTGCATGTGAATGTGTTCTTTAACATGTTTGTGATTTTCACAAAGTTTAAAAGTGTCCTAATTTGGAAGTGTCTCCTGATGTCTGTGGTTAGATCCAATTTCACCACCCCCACATGGTTGGAGGGTGAAGATGTTGGGAGTTTTTAACTACATGAAACATGCTGAAGAACTGACTATAAAGTGATAAGAAAGGAAATGGCTGTTCCTTCAGATTCCCATTTAACGGCTGCAGATGAGAAGCAGAAAGAGGCTGAAAGCTTCAAGATCAGAGGGGAAGTTGGTGGAAAAGGTAATCCTCCTCTGTCTAGACTCTCTAAATGCCAATCCATTGCCTCCTAATTCTTGTTATTTAGTATAAGATTGAAATTTTCAGGCTGGAAACGCCTCCAGGCACCATCACAAACTGTACCAATTCCCACCCTCACTCTGCCCTGCCCAGTGTTTTGCTGCTGGTAACTACTGGAAACATTTTGCCCATTGTTCCAAGGCAGCAGTTCATGTTTCCTCATTTTGACTAATTCTGCTTTTTCTCAAGGCAGATTTCGTTAAGGTTCTGGTGGATATTAGCAGGAATTAGTAACAGTGATGACTAGGGGAGGTGGGGGAAAGAAAAGAAGAAAGCAAGAGAGAAAGAAACCTTGTGTGAACACAGCACAGCTGAATTGATTTCAGGGTAAAATCTCCTGTTGCCATAATCTCTTGCTAAGTTACTTTATAATACAGAATCTCTCGCAATTACAGAAGTCTGAATTTTGTGCTTTGTTGGTAAAATTGATTCTAAAAAATAAGTTGGAATCCTGTTCTTTGTCACCATCCCTGAAAGTATTCACACTTTGAGGGCGTTGGGATGTGCTGGCAGAGTCAGCTACCTGCCAGTGTTCTCAGCAGATTTTAACATAGAATACTGAACACTGAACAGCAAGCTTGGTCCTTTGTGTGTGAAAAAGAGATGAACAAATTAAATCTTCTGGAGAAGAATTTTGGTTTGTTTAGGTCAGGAAAAGAGTTTAAAGCTGAGTAGAGTTTTATTAGCTTTGCAAAAATAAAGCCTATAGTACTTGAATGTATTTCCTACCTTCTAATTTATGGTGGATTATTCTAAGAGTTACACATCTGCATTGTGGCATTCTCAGAAGCATAAAGCCTAGAGGCTGAAGAATAGGGTTATGAACTCATTTTGAAAATCAATTTGAAAATCGGATGAAAGTTTGAATTCTGTTCTTCATAAATAAATTTATTTGGAAAGCCCAAGGTGTCAAAAAGCCAAACAACGCAAAATGACTTCACTAACATCCTAATCCCAAATACCACAAGATGAACGTTTCGTGGCACCTGGTGTATCTGGCAGTAGCCATAAGTGCTGGAAATACCCACCTGTATGAAAAGAAGACACTCTACTGTACCCCAGAGCTGCCTACCCCTACACCAGTAAAAACCCAGCTGTTTCCTCATCACCCTGCAGCTCTCCTGACAAAGAAGAGGGACTGAGTTACTGCCAGGGCTGTGCTCACTGGTGCTGAGCTGAGGGGTGTCCTCCTTCCAGCTTTACTGCTAGATGGCTGCTGATTTTAAAACAGTTGATGTTTTGTCTCCTGCCTCAGTTTCTTTGACTCTGATAAGAAGGTAATATGGTTAGTTTCCCTAATTGCTAATTTCATGCTTATTTGCCTTGAAATGTTCAGGCAATAAGCACTGTTAGAGTTCAGTGCTATTATTTCTGCACTGAATTCCTGAAGGCAGACTTTCACTGTGCAGCATCTTATCCACTGTTTCACCATCTATAACAGTTATAGAGCCAGCCAACATAACATTTATGTTTCCTATATAAAGAACCCAGAATTGACCCAGAGTATTTATTATTAGATGCTATTAGCATCTAACAAATCAATTTGGGACAGGTGAAACATTACAATTTCTTGCAATTAATTTCAAACATATTTGAAACATTCATTGCTCGAACAGAATTTAACTTCATTTTTAGTTTGGTTTGTTTTGTTTAACTTCTGAAATATGAGCAGTGTCTAATCTGAATAATGTGTTTAAGCACTTTGCCCAACGAAAAGCTAAGCATGTGTTTAAATACTTTCCTGGAGTGTAGCCTCTAGTTTTCCCTCAAGATCTACATGTAACCTGATTCTTTCTCCAAGACTGAGTTTGGTTTTGTTTTTTTTAATTTATTGTATCTAAAGCTTAATTTTAAACTGTGTCCCTCTTAACAGGTCATATGAATATTTTTTCCTCTTTCTTGCAAAGTGAGTTTGCTGCAGCTTCTGTCATAAAGCAAATGACAAGCTTGAGTCTAAGCCCCATAGTAGCTAATTCCATTCAATATTAATAATTAGTCAGAGGTGTCTTGGACAATATGACCAAATAAAATCTGCACTCAAAGAAATCCCAGTCCTTCTAATTTCAAGACTTTGATAGAGCCTTTGCTCTCGAAGGCTCAAATAAATAAATAAATAAATGAGGCCAAGGAATTCATTTGAAATATTAATTAAAATGCAAATTAAATCCAGATTGTATGGGCTTTAAAAACTGTTCTCTGAAGTTCCCATGAATATAAAGCATGTGACAAGCTACTGTTTTAAATGAGATCTACATAAACATACATTGTGGAAAAACTGCTTGGCTTGAAAACAACCTTACCAACACCACGAACGGCGAATAATGAGAGAAAACCTTCAGCAGCAGCAGCTTTCATGACTGACAACGCTGTTTGTGAGGTTTTGCAGCACGGGGGGAGGGCGATGTGACGTGCCCTGGCCACCAGCACTCCTGCCCATCTGTGGTGGTGGCCCGCTGCCCGCTTCCAGGCGGATGGCCAGCTCCGGCGGGATGCAGCGTGCCAGGGTGGATCTGCTCCGGGAGCACTGTGCCCCTGAACTGCTGCCAGCCAGGGAGGCAGGACAGCCACCCCTGGCACCACTGCCCTGCCGTGTGCAACCCGGCCAGCCACGCTCCGGCATCACACACTACTTCCCATCTGGAGTAAAGGAAAGCAGGGAATACCCAATTCCTCCCTCCATCGGCGCAAAGATGTTCCCTAGAAGGTGCTCCCCTCCTGAGCTGGCCAGCCTTGCTCACAGCACATCCTGGCTCTAACAAGTGCCTTTTCTGTGAAGTCTCTCCCTGATTGAGTGCTGCAGACGAATTGCTGCAAGAGAAAGACAGATTAAATAAGGGCACCACCTGAAGCAGAGACTAACCCAGGCCATCCGGAAATCCTCTCTCCCAACATTGTCTTAATGTAAAACAATGCTGTTGACAGATTACAATTTCTATTTAATTTGTTTTCAGGTTCATCTCGCTCCCAAAATCAAGCCTTGTGTCTGTTGGGAAAGGGTTTATTTTACTTCTGACCAACAGAGTTTTTATAGTTTGCCTGGCCACTACTTCTGTCCCTCTGCCAAGCAATACAACCCTGTTAACCAGCGTGGGAGCGGGATGTGGGATGGCCCAGGCTCTGCTGAAATGGGCTACAGCCACGGAGCTCTTTATGAGGAAGATAAATGATGCTCAGGATACAATGTAAACAAGCAATCCAAGTACCTCCCCACAGTCTTGGGATCACCAGACTTTCTGGAAGAAGCTTGTACAGCATGAACACCATGAAAGAGTCCACAAGGAAGAGAAAGACTCTGCTTCAGGAGCCCCAGTGAAGCCATAGTAAATAATGCATAGGGCCACATGCTGAAAGACAAAGCTAACAAGAAACATCAAACATCTGAATGTCCTCTGAGTTTCAACCATCCTGCTTTCCCAACAGGCAGGTGCTCAAGGACATAAAAAAAAGTGACTATAGACAAGAAGAGCCTATCAAATTGCAAAAGCTCTAGGAGCTGAGTTCAGGCTACAAACCTGCCCTGTTCTATTATTTCCTAAGCTGTAGATGCAGGACTTGGTAATGAAAAAATATTAATGTGAGTTTGAGGTGTGCCAGACAATATATGAAATTTGTACTGCCCCACTAGGGAGAGCTTCTAGGAACATAAACGTAACACAATTTAGTTTCCATACCTAGAAGAGTTGATCTCCCAGCATTTTGTCAGCCACTGAAACCATTGGTGTCCTTGTCCATTCATCCATAGCTGCAAGCTCTACCAAGACTAATTACTGCTGCTGAAAGATCTGCCTCAGTGGGAAACACCATCTAGATGTGATGCCCTTGCTTTTAATTTCCAAGCAGACTTGGTTAAAAGAAAGTCAGGTAACTTGGCACAGAAGCGCCCTTTGTTTTTAGAGCTATCAGACTTTAAAGTATTTTTTCACTTAATTGAAAATAAAATTTCCCCAGAGTGCTGAAGTCTGCTCCTAATGCATGTGCACAGCTCTAATTAATGTTAATTATTTGCATTCACCAAGGGGAGAAGCATATTACTTCAGGTTCCTACTTGGAATACGTTACTTTAGCCCTTCATGTGACTCCAAGTGGTGCACTCAAATGGAAAGATGCAGCTGCCTCGAGAACCAAGTGTCTGGTGCCTGAGGATAATCCAGATCGAGTGTAGGACAGGATGTGCTACACCACAAATAGCACAGCCAGGCTTCCTGCACCACACAAAGTCTGACTCACAGAGCTTGCACACACAGCAGCACAGAGATCACTGCAAGTTCATTTTCCCTCAGCACATTTGGGCAGGGGACCCTATTCATGAGATGCTTACACGGTGCCCAGCCAAAGGGGCCGTGAGCCTTGGTGCCACCGTGCCTCAGCAGAGCCAGCAGGCAAGACAAGCACTGCTCAGGCTGGGACCACACAAGAGGCCAGGAACAAACCCAGGAACAAAGCCCAGATCTCTGGAGATCTAAGCTCAAGCTTTATCTACTCAGCTACACTTCATTTTGTGGCAGGGCTGAAGTCCCCAAACGATGTTTCTTACAGAGCACCACTGAAAAAATGAAGCAGGACAGATTTAATCCAGTTCAGGAATCTGGTCCATACACTTTCATTGTAAATTAACTGCAAACCCTGGACATCTTCCATGCTCTTCCCCACATATGCAAGTTCATCCAAATTCATCAACCTTGCCAGCAGCTTTCTAGATGGTTACCCTTTAACTAGGGCTTTATTGGATAACTGTAACCCAATTTGCTGCAGCTGCCTGACCCTGGCTCGCTTTTGGAATGGAGCAAGCTGTGGGAGGAAGTGCCAAGTGGGAGCCCACCTGCCAGGCAGCCAGTGTAGCTAGAAAGGACCAGACTGAATGTGTAAAATCTGGCAGGTGGCAAAGATGTGCTGTTTATTTTTCCTAATGACAAAATTAGCACATTGATAATAATCAAACAGAGCTGTGTGCGATGGGGAGTTATTTAATTAACAAACGTCCTTTTCCAGGTATGAGCAGGACACGGGTGCTGTGCTCACCTGTCACTCATGTCCCTGGAAAGCTCACATGCAAATTGCCTTCAGCTTCCTTTGTCTGGGTTTGCTCTGGAGAGGAGGTGGATCCTACTTGCCTTTTTTATTCACATATTCTCTTTCTGCACAACGTTATATTTTTGCTCACATCCAAGAACACGGATCACATCTAATAGAGTAGGTTGCTTTGAAAAGCCCAATGGAAAAGGCTTTCTTCCAATATGTGCCCACAAAGCAGTGTTGGGAATGCTGCCTCCTGCTACTTCTAACTGCAGTACATCTTCGTATCTCTCAACTGCCTGATCAAAATTGGGTTTTTTCCTTATTAAGTTTCCTGGGGCTTTAATATTTAACAGAGAGAAACATCTTAGTCCTTGGCTACCTTTTTGTAACACAGCAGCTTCACAGGCATGATCATGCTCCTTGTTGCATCCAGCTCTAAGGACCCATCCAGCAGCAGAAGTCGATAGTGATGATACAAATGTTCTTCTCTGGGTTTGTTTTACACAGAAGGAGTTGGTGCAGCTGCTCAGAGCTGCACCAGCCCACCTCTGCCATCTATGTGAGAGGGAAGCTGGTCAGCAGACGTGGAACAGAAGAGATTTTTCTGTTGTGTACTGTCCTTCAGAAAGGAGGCAGGTGAGGAAGAACAGCAGTAGGCACTTTATACAAAAGTCAGTTCAAAGAGTTTCCCGTTTCCAATTTACCCCTGCTCAAGGGACATTATCACACTGAACTTTCCTACCATAGACTCATAAATTCCTAACTCCAACAGCTTCTATTTTAAAGAAACTAGGAGGAAAACATTCAAGATATGAGACTCAGGTTTACTTTTACTTATTAGTGATTTGCTCTAGAGAAATCCTAGCCTCAAACTTGCCGATTTGCTGACAACTTCTCCAACAGTCAAGGTTATTCAAAAGTTAAATTTTCATTCATTTAACAGAGATAAACTCCAGATGTGGACTAAAAACTCGTACTTCTTCAAACATTATGGGTGGCTGGAAATAAAATTTTAGATGTCCTTTTCTTCAACTTTGAATTTTATTCATTCTGTTTGTTCTGCTTTTTTATTATTTTTATCAGCACTAAAATCTATTCTAGGCAAGTCCAGATAGACAGAACCAGCTCTCAAGAGTTTGCAGAGTAGTCAGTACCATGAAACCAGTGACAAGGTAGCATTTTAATAATCCATCAGTCAGGGCAGTTGTGTAACCAGGCTTGAATTTCTCTAGCTAGGTTGGTTAATTTGGGGTTGGTAAAAGACAGAAGGAGATTTAAGAGAAGAAATTAAATGGACACAGCCATAAATCAGCTCAGGAAGGCAATGTTCCTCTCAGGGGCTCTAGGGGTGTTTAAAGAGCCTTGTGGGATTGTAGGAAGCCTAGCATGGCAGTCGTGGTTGAGAGGGGAGCACCTCATCAGATAAACACAGTCACAAACCCGTGAATTGGTGGTGCAGTCACTGAGCACCTTCACGATGCTGGGACAGAGACAGTCAATGAGATGAGATGAGTCAGGAGAAGTGTGACAGGAAGGCGGAGGAGGATATGAATAGATTAACATTCCAACCAAGAATTGCATATTCATCATTGTAACTATTCATTAAAGGGATCAAAGAGCTGCAGGTAAAAGGCCAGAAAAGAAAGGATTAAAGTTATCCAGGTGCATGTGACAAGATTGCACTGGAAAACTGCAGAGTGGGATTTTGAGAAGTGTGGATAGGAGCTAAAAAGGTAGGATCAAAGCTGAAAACTGTTGTCATGTAGAGCCAAAGAAACTTGGAAGACAGAGTTTGTGATGACAAAAAAGAGAAAAGTGCTGAAGTCCAAAAATAAATTTAATTTGGCCAGGAGGAGACAAAACACAGGGCAGACATGGGATTAAATGGATAGCAGGAGTCAGAAGCAAGTTGTGTGGCTAAAGACAATGGAAACATGAGGTGAGATAATTCTCAAAATGATCAGAGAATTGGCTTTTTAAACGGGGCTAAATACAAAGAAAAGGGATGTTGAGGATGGAGTCAGTAATAGTGAACACAAGGCATATATGGAGGCAAAAACTTCTAACAATTATAATGTAATTAGGGTTGGTACCACAGTAAGTACCAAGTAATAAAAGCATTTGCTGCTGTATTTGGACGTGGGAAAGATGTTGTTGAGGCTGGAGAGAGTTTTCTTTCTCTCTCATGCTTTTTCTTTCATATGTGATTTACTAAAACACGTGCAATGGGTAATAAGTCTGTTATCAGCAATCAAACTTGGGGCAAAGGAATAGGGAGAAAGAAGGAAAGAAGAGAAATCCAGAACCATGTATTTAGCCAATGTTGTTGTTCAATTTGTCATGGAAGAAACTCTGTAAGAAAAGTCAGAAATTAACACATGCACATATACACGTATATAACTTTCAATTCAAGGCACTGAAAATAGTAAATGCTCCAGAGATGGATATCATGGGTTTTGTTTAAGGCATAATCTCTATTCCTTTTGAGTTTATGGAGCAAGAAGAGCTGTTGAAATTGAGTGAAAGCTGCAGACAAAGTCTTTAATCAATCTCCAAAGCTGTTTACTGCAAGTATGGTATAAAGCAATAGAGATTAATGTCAGTTTCTATAAATCACACCAAAAAGCATCTTCTCTTTCACTGCCAGAGGTGTAAATATCTTCCCTTTTTTCTCAGATTTAACTGTAACATGCTGGCTGCAGAAGTTCTTCAGGGGAAAAGAACACAAGCACAGTGTCATATGCTTTTAAAACAAGTAAATTTGAAAACAACTTGTATGCTTATTTACAGAACTGGAAACTTCTGGAAGTTTTTGGCACCTAATTCCTACTGAGCAGCTTTGAAAATATCAACCCATCTACAGAGAAGAAGTGCCAATTAACTGCAGCTACCACTGGGGCAGGAACCAGACACACAACAAGCAGCAAATTGTCTTTCCAGAGCACATCCCACAGATTCCAGGCAGAGAATGCAATAGATATATCTATATATATACCGTTTCCATTGTGAAAGTAGTGGTTGGGCATTTCTTATTACTATCTTCTGGTTTGGGGATTTTTTATTTTTTTTTGTTTTGGTTTGGTTTTTTTTTTGGTTTGTTTTTTTTTTTGTTTTCTTTGGTCTTTTGGGTAGAAGGGGGAAAAATAAAGTGAGTGACAAAATAAATTTTAAAAAATTCCAGGGTTATATTCAAAAAATATCTCTATCCATGTGGCATCAAGCCTATTTCAGGTTCAATTATGGCCTTATATCATAAGAAAAGGATTTAGAGCAGAGAGAACAGACAGCCCTGGGACAGCTAATGTTGTAAAAATAAAATGCAAAATGTAAAGTTATTGCCATATAAGAGAGTCAACATCAGAGCTGCTTTCCTACCACTCCTGCCAGTGCCACTCTCCCATCATTAGCTGCTGCTTGGACACTTCTACCAATACCTCACAAGAAAACTTCAATAGCTGCCCTTTTACTCCTGTCCTGATCTGTATGAGCTGCAATGCATCTTATGCAGCTCCACAAACCACCTGCTCAGAGAGAGATCCTGCCTTTTCAATGAGGTGGCCAAACCTTCCTGAAATAACTGTGAAGAGAAATGCTCCCTCCTCCAGGAGGGAAGTCACAGTGCTCAAGCAAGGCTGTTCCTCTGGAAAACTCTCTGAAGGAATCTTTCGATGTACAGTGATTGTAACAGGGAGTTGATAGAAATTGTCCTCTTGGGATAGGCACTTAAATTTTCTGGGCCACTTCAGCATAAATGTTGTGACTGCAGAGCGGTGGGTAAGGAATTTGATCTTGAGGAAGATCAAAGCAGAAGATAAGTTCATTTATCTAAAAAGCAGGGACCGGTGTCAGTCAAAATAGTGCATTGCAGCAGGCACAAGTGAGCCTTCAGAGAAATGGTGTCTCACCTGAGGGCTCTGCACACCAGGGCCATGGTGGGTTGAAGCAGCACACAAAATGCTGAGACCTTGGCAGAATGTTCAGAAAAAGCATGATCACGCTGAAACCTGTCTCACTAGATGCTTTCAGAGAAATTTACGAACTTCCCTTTGCTGAACATAAAGTTGTGCATAGGCTGAGTGAGAAAAATATATTTATATGTTCATCTCATTTACTGAGCTCAAAGGCAGAACAGTGACATAAGATTCAGTCACTGCATTTGGAGGAGGTTCCTACAAATCCCCCCCGATACCTCTGAATCATTTTTTCTGTCATCATTCTTGTTAAATAGTTGAGATGTTTGAATGGAATTTTTCCTTTGGGATTCAACACCAAATGTAGAAAATGTTACATGGATTAAAATCCTGTTAAAGAACTTAAAGCTATGGTATAATATTTTACTGAGTCCCACTCCAAACTGCAAAGCAATGATGAAGTTACTAGAATATCCAAACTGAACTCAGAGATTTTTGCTTCTGACTTTTGATAAAAACTTTCAAGGAAAGAATATTTTTATTCCAGAAGCATTTAATAATGCCAGGATACTTGTTCTGTTTTAGTTAATTAAACTTAAGGAACATGGAAGTGGATAAAAGTTCATTAAATAGGTACAGGCTGATGGTGAATTGGAATACTAATTGAGCTTTTATGTGCAACAAAAGAGATACAAATGGAAGTGCACTGTTATTCTAGTGAATGCCTCACATAAAAGGCCCCAATGGAGCAGAGAATGCATGAAGAAAATTGGATTGTAAAATCTCTGAGATAAAGATCAGTTCTATGAAACACGATGCCCCATTGCTTGCTTTTCTATTTTGAGAAGATTCTTTTAATAATGCCAACAAATGATGCAGTGACTGCTGTAGGTGCGTTTGAAAGGTTCACAGTCAGATTCAGGAATGAGGCAGTTAGATTCAGGGCTTAAAGTACAGAAGGGGATGTGATGGGACCTTCATTTATTTAATGGAATGTTTGACTATCCCTGGCTTAAAGAGCATGGAAACCTTAGATTAGAAAGAGTCACATATTCTGACGTTGTTCTTTAAACTCTTGAAGCGTAGTGGCTATTTGGCTTGGAAAACCTTTCCCCTACTGAATGTGTAGCACATCCCTGAAATGCATGAGAACTATTCAAGCTTAGAGGAGATGAAATGGGGGTGGGCTGAAATGAATATACAAAAAATTGTTTCTGAAGCCTGGAGAACACAGCTGAACCATGTGCTTCCCCTGGTTTTCCCCCTCTAGCAACCACAACCGGCCACGTGTAGGAGGAGCTGCCTTCCATCTCCAAGCCAGCTTCTGAGATGGTCCTTGTGATTGAATCTGACTTTTCAGCATCAATGGCAGTTGTGGGAATCCAGAATGCAGAGAATATTTCCCTGCCTGTTTTGAAGGGTTCTAACCCTCCTAGACAACACTGTCTTTGACATTTATCCATGCAGAAAACTGCCAACTCTTTGGGAAGAGCTAGAATCTACTCCAGTGTGAACTAAATGATAGAGTGTTATGTAAGGTTATCACAGGGTGAAAAATCTAAAGGTTTTGGGTTTATTAATGTAGTAAATAGATAAAAAGCAAAAACTCCAAAATGGAGGATTGTTGTTGTTTCTAGACTTTCTTCTTCTTCTTCTAGTATGCCATATTCTGCAGTAGAAGATGTCTGAAATTATTGGGTGAAAAATTCCGCAGTTCCTGTGTACGTGACAGGAGCATTTGTCTAACATTGATAGAAAAGTGAAAATATCTTTCGTTTTAAGTTTTAATTGGATGATTTACCTTTAAGAAGGCCGTGTTATCTTGATAAGCAAGCATTCTCATGCATTCTCATGCATTCTCTCAAGCATTCTGCTGCATTCTCTGCACTATGCTGTGTCTGGATCACGCTGGTGACTTTACTTCTCTGATAAGACTTAATAAACTATCTTAAAGCAGAGAGTGCTGAAAGTTTCTTTAGAATCACTCCCCCATCAGGGGAAAACCTGGTTTAAGACACAGCTAAATTAGGGGCAGGGGTCCACAGGCAGTTATACTAACAGACTTTCTTGAAAGACCAAAAAGAAATTGTGGATACAGCATTCCCCACACCTTTTGGAAGCCAGCTCACCTAAGAGCACTGACAGCCAGTAAAGAAAATTATGGAATGGCAATAGCAAATGCTAAGAATCTACAGAGAGAAGGGCTGAATTTCAGGGCATTTTTCTCTGCCTGAAGTAAATGTTCATTGTAGGGCAAATAATCACTTTAAAATGTACTTTATTTTAATTATGTGTTGAGCTAGAGCTGTTCATATATTAACCTCCATATAGAATTCTCCAAATATTGTTATGTGGTCACATCAGATGCAATTTGAGCTGCTCCCAGAGTTCACAACAAGATATTGAATCTGGACTTATGTCCTCTGTGTCCAGACAGCACAGTCTCTGCGCATGTAAATTACCATTAAAAAGCCCATTGATCTATTTGAGTTTTTCAACTGTTTTGTAAGATAATTTTGACTGTACAGAGACATCTCCAGACAGCCTAATTCCATCTACATCCCTGTGTCTTCAGTGGTGTCTAGCCAGGAGGAATAATTAGGCATAGGGACTCTAGAGGGGTTTCAGCTCTTAGGGAAATATTGATAAAATTAGGGAGTGCACTGCCCTGGAGCAGATTCCCCAGGGAAGGGCAGGGAGTGTTCATTATTGAAAGTGTAAGAGGCAGCTGGTAGGAAGACCATAAGTATAGATCCTGGCACTGGGAGAAGGAGGAACTACATGATCTTTGATCTGCCTTCCAACCATATGTTATGATCATTGTACAGTCATGGTGGTTTCTGTCAAAATTGCTTCAGGGTACCTCACAATATAGAAAAAATTAAATTCAGATGTAAACATGAATCCTGCCCAGTCCAGTTTAAAGTACATGTAGATTTTGTATTCCTGTTATAAAAATATAATAGATCTAAAAATACTATGCCTAATTATTTAGGGGGTTTTACAGATTATTCTCAGACTCTCATGTCATATAGGAAGAGCCATTAAAAATTCAACTGGTGTCGAGCTGAGCACTCAAAAATAAAAAACATTCCTTTTTTGGACCATGTTTCAACCATGCATCAACATGAGAGGAATATAGGGAGACTGCCATGATCTCAGATAAGGCAAGACACATGAGATTACACCTGCCACATGTGAACAGAAAATCTGATCCAGGGTGTGAACTGAACCAGGAGTTTCTCACTGAAACCAAGATTGCCCCCAGTCTTCAGCCTGTGCTAGTCACAGATGATGGGCTCAAGAGCAATCCAAACAAAATGCAGACATTTTCAGGTCTCAGTAATTTTTTTATCTACAAAAATAAACTCGTGTTTGGTTTTTACCTTGTCCTTTCCAGTAATTCCAGTTTAACACAGTGCCTTGATCTTTCTATCTCCTCTAGGCAGTGATACCCACTTGAGTGAAATTCATTTACCTGTAATGACAATCTACACAGAGGAGAAAGGGGAGAAGGAAATTTTGTATGAGAACACTCTGGCACTGTTAATTTCCATTACTTGGTAACAGCCAAATGCTCCAGACACAGCCTCAATTGAGCTGTGAAGGTTATTTGATTTCTTCATGTTCTGCTGATGGTTTACCATCTGTTGTCCTGAGAACAATGCTAAAGGGAGTATTCACACTACTAAAATGCCCCCTGGTAGGACATGTGTTTCTCCAGTACTGCTCTTTCCCTCCATATCCTCTCCTTCACACCATCTGTAAGTTAACATTCTTCCATTTACTTTGATAATCCTGATGCCTTTTCAATCATACTTATCTTCACCTCGCCGGCATTCATATAACCTCTGGCTGTGATCTTATCAGCTCCCTGGGTAAAGTATTCCTGTAACTGCCTGTTGAGGAGATCTCCCCTCTCTTCTCTGAAGAAACCAGTCACCATTAGAGACAGAACACAGGATTAGGTGGACCACTGCTTTGATCTAGCAGGCAAATCCCTCTTGAAGCAATTGAAGCTGGCTTTGGGCAGTGATTAAATGAGGCACTGCTCGAGGAAATCCAAAGTGTTGCAGAAAGCCTTATTTGATACAGAATGGCTTTTCCTTCTGGATCAGCAATGCCCAAGCAAATTCACATTATTTTCCTGCTTCAAAAGCTATGCAGCTATGAGGAGAACAGAAAGACTCTCATATCCTTGCCAATACAGACATGCTACTTCACTGTACTGCTGTGTTCAAGATAAGACTTTCAGCGTGTTTGAGGTTTAATGCCCCAAATGTGGTGTGCTGCTGCAAAGCATGATGCTCTCTTTGCTGCTATCACCCTTTCCCCCCGATTATTTGCTATTTTCTCCAGCGGCTTTTAAATGGAAAGTTCTCATTATCACCCCAGATCCTCCGAGGACTGAACAAGACACACCTATGGCTCTGGGGTAGAAACTGTCTCTCCATTTCCAAGCCTCTCATGTAGCACCAATTGCAGTGTCATTACTCTTTTGCATTTGCAGAGAGGTTTGTGCAGCTCCATCCTGTCCCTTGCCGGCTGTTACTGCTTCTCCAGGCACTCAGGCTTAGCTGAACTCGTGCAGATCTCTCTGCTCAGCTAGTTCAAAGCAGTTTGGGTGAGATCCCTCAAAGTGGGGCTTTTTTATAAGGCAAGCCCATGCAAAACCAGCAGTGCCCAAGAAAATGACAGAATAAATGATTAAAAGCTGCAGCTATCAGTCCAAGAGTTTTAACATAAAGTCTTTTAATGGCTTTAGTGGAAGCAGGATCGAGCTCTTAAAGTATATAAATGGATACACACTCAAAACAAGAATAACAATCCTTTATTTTTGTTGAGGTAGAAATAAGGCAAAAAGAAGGAAAACAAAGCCAGGGTTTCAGCAGTCATTTTTATAGAAACTATAGAGGATGGGAGGGTTGATATGAGTAATTAACTCACATTTCATTCAGATTAGCAAAACAATGGATTGTTTCTCTTCGTTTACACATCCCTTGCCCCGAGTTTCTGGGGAAGCTTTGCAAATATCCTTCTGCAGTTCCATCCTGAGACAGGCTCTGCACAGGGAGCTGTCCACATCACAGTTTTTAGGAAGTGTGGGGGTTTCCTGAACTGCTGCAGACAGCAATGCAGCAAAATTCAGTTTGAAAAGGCTCGAGAGGTTTGCAGCTAATTACTGGGTTTCAGGATTTTCAGAGAAATGCAGCTGCTGAAGTGATCTATGCCAATCTCTCCCCTTCACAGTTTTGCCCTTCTTTTGACCATGTGGTAACACTGTCTCTGCTGAGGATTTTGGAAAGAAGTCAAGTAACTAATGAATGCATCAGGCTGCTCCTTTAGAGGACTTTGCATCTGATATGGGAGTTATAGTTATTAACTCCTCTGGCAGCCCATCATTTAATTTACCTGCTACTGACCCCTTTTGTGCATCCAGAGGATAATCCAGTCCACACGAGCCCTGCTATAGCCGGTGTGCAGATCATTGTCCTATTCCCAATTTATCTAATGTAATCACTTCACTGCCTTCCTATAAGAGCTTCATCCCATCAAGAAGCTTTGGAATAATGTAGAGACATTAGAGATTAGAATTTATTGATCCTGAAGTTCATAAATTTAATGAAAATCATGATTCTCCAAAGGAACTTAATCTTCATTTGTTCTTTCAGTGGAGGTGTCAAGATTTAGTTTATGATTCATTAACCCATTGCCCACTGCTACTTTTTCCATATTCAGCTTTTCAGGAAAAGGAAAGATACCTTGTGTGCACTTACATACAGCACTTTCTCTCAGCTGCTTTTGTTTGGGACACCAACTGAAGGCCTCTGGTTTTAAAGTGAAAATGGAATGTGATTTCTCTTACTGACTTTAGTGGGATCTGGCTCAGGACCTTTCATGAGAACATCAGTGCCATTCACATAAACACACTTCCATTCAAACACGGTATTAAAGGAAAATACATGTCTGAAGATCATTTGTTCAGTGTTACTCACTGGTAACAGCTTTTACATATATATGTAAGCCATCCCAAGACACCAAGAAATAATTTCTCCATCTCCACACAATTGCTGTCTATTGTTTTATTTTTACTGCAGAGCACCATAAAGGCTTCTTGTCCTATAACTGGGGAAGTGTGAGCTACAATCTCAGACCGACTGAGTCAGACCACTGACTGGACTCAGTTCTGTCATATCAATACTCTCTGTGGTGATGTTATGTTGATTTATCAGATTTCTTTTTAAAACACTTTAAAATATCATTATAGAATAATTTAGGTTGGAAGTGACCTTTAAGATCATCAGTTCCAACTGTTAACCCAGCAGTGACCAGTCTGCCACTAAGCAAGGTCCCTAAGTGCTGCCTCTACCCTTTTTAAAAATACCTCGAGGGATGGTGACTCCACCACTTTCTTGGATGGCCTGTTCCAATGCTGACAACCCTTTCCACGGAGAATTTTTTCTAACATCCAATCTAAAACTCCCCTGGGGCAACTTCAGTTCATTTCCTCTAGTCCTATTCTTGTTATCTGAGACCNGTGACCAGTCTGCCACTAAGCAAGGTCCCTAAGTGCTGCCTCTACCCTTTTTAAAAATACCTCGAGGGATGGTGACTCCACCACTTTCTTGGATGGCCTGTTCCAATGCTGACAACCCTTTCCACGGAGAATTTTTTCTAACATCCAATCTAAAACTCCCCTGGGGCAACTTCAGTTCATTTCCTCTAGTCCTATTCTTGTTATCTGAGACAAGAGACTGACTCCCCCTTGGCTACAACCTCCTTTAAGGTAGTTGTAGAGAACATCCCTGAGCCTCCTTTTCTCCAGGCTAAACAACCTCCACTCCCTCAGCTGCTCCTCATATGACTTATCCAGACCCTTTTCCAGCTCCATTACTTTTCTCTGGACTTGCTTCAGCACCTCAAGGGCTTTCTTGTGGGGAGGGACCTAAAACTTGATAAAAGTTCTGTCTAACAGCAAGGAATGGTCTCATTGCTGATACTTTCTGCTATACCCTGTGTAGAAACAGAATTTGACTGAGTTTACAGTCAAAACTGTAACTGACAAAACTGAACTGACTGTAACTGAACTGACAAAAGTTCAGCACCTCTGGCTGCTGTACTCATCCCTAACCCAGGTATGAACCCTTTCAGCTCAGAGAGGGTTTTCAGCTAAGCAGATGAAGTGATAAGTAAGTGATACTGCTCAGATACTGCACAGTTAAGCTACAGAGAACTTCGTCTTCTGTACTCTTAATAATATATTCCCAAAATAACTCTGTGTATTTCTGTCCCACCATGCACTTAATTAGAAGACTGCATTTCACAAACCTTTCCGACTTGATAAAACCTTGTGATGAAGTCCATAGTCTTTTTGACACATTGAGAAAAATCCATAATCAAGGGGAGAAAATTTTAAAAAAACCTATACAAGAAACATGGAGAAGAATTGTAAAATCTCTGACATTTCTTCAGAAGAGCTATATTTGACACTGGGATTTTTTTTAAAGAAAAAGACAATCCACATAGGCAAAGTGGCTATGTGATGGCTGTTCACACCTGCTCTGGATCTCACAGAAGTCAATGGAATCCTACTCATTGATTTCAAGAAACTTTAATGCCCACCTTTGATCTCCACTTACCCCTTCTCAGCTCACAAGGCTTTTTCCCAGCACTGACGTAAATCATGCAATGCAAAGCTTGTCTTTGACCTTCTTTTGTCCTGCACTTATTTTGCTGCCCAAGAACACTCCTTTATCTGGTGTCAGGAAAAGCAGCCACATTTAGATTCTGCTATCAGGACAACATACAGTTTTGGTGACTGTAGTTTTCCTCCAGAACAGAGCTGAAAAATCATGGAATAAGGGCAGCCTGTCTGCTCCCTAGGCAAGCTCACCAAGGGAAGCCACAACCAGGCAACAAGAGATGCGACAAATGGCTTCTTTCATTATCTCACTACTATTCTCAATTAAGCACCCTCTCACAAGACTGGGCTTTCCAATTAAAATCACAAGCAGAAAATAAGAACACATAAAGATGAAAATGGCTGAAAACCTTGGGGGAAAAAAAAGTGTCTTCAGTTACCAGTCAATAGAGAAACTCCGTTCTGTGTAGATTTTGACAGAATTTGCAAAGATAAATGCATCTGGGAGGGTCACCACTGTACTCAGTCACTTAAGACTAACAAGAGTACTTTTAGAGTATAACTTTTACTTCAGAAATTGACCCCAAAAATTCTCCTGTAGAGGGAGAGTACGTGGTTGACTGCACTTTTACTCACTTTCTAGTTCTCTCTCTCTCTCCCTACATACCTATATGGCCAGTAGCCCTTAGCAATTTTTCTCTAAAATTCCGCCTATAGCGAAGTTAAAATTCAGGCACAAAGCCCCAGGCTCTTTACACTCAAGTGTTTCAGCTTCAGTATTCTTTTCCTAAATTGCTATGTCCTAGAAGCAAGGCGTGAAAACAGCCATTTCAGCCACTTCATATGCAGACTGACCACATGCTTCTGCCTGTACCTATTTTACAAAATGTAATCTCTGCTCAATAAGTGGTTAAACTGAACTGTACAGTCCGTGTGCCCAGAGTACCTCAATACCAGGTTCACTAACAAAAATGACCATGCACTTATTTTTCAGGTCCATGAGGGGACACAAGCAGAAATGGCTGGAAAGACCATCTTTCCAGAGAGCCCAACAGCAGGAGACAGAGCATTTCTTGATCCTTTTGGCATTGGGAGGGTCCAAAGAGCATCCCAAAACTTGGGCACTTACAGAGCCCGTTTCATTCAGCCCTGGTTAATGTTGCTGCCAGTGTTTGGGAAGACATATTATATTTAAAGGTGATATAGCCATGAATAAACATCCAAAAAAAGACTGATGCATGACCATAATCTTGAGAAGAACTATGCAGAAGGGTCAGAGGTGTCCCAGTTAATGCTGCACCATGCTGTACCACTGGATATGCGTTAATAGAGAAAGTCACAGCAAGTGTGCTTAAGAAGTCATAGCATTTCAGGGTCTTGACTTTTTTTTCAGAGAAGCAGTATTTGTTTCTCATCACAAGGGGCTTCTTTTTGCAGCTTGACACACCAATTTTTACTATATTTTGTGACTGTTTGCTTTCTCTTTTACTCTGTTTGCCTCTTTTACTCTGTCAGTGGAAAGCCACTTAATATGGATTTGCTGGGTAGGGAGAAGAAAATTTTCTTGCTGAAAAGAGAGGTTGGCCTCTGCCTATAGAGGAAGGCAGAGGAAGGAGGAAGGCTTGTACACATATGTGTTGCTTTGTGTTTCTTTAACAATGAGTTAGACTGAGAGCATCAAATACATCCACCATCTGAACAACAGCTGTACTAATTTCTGTGACCACGGCTTTGTGCAAAAATTTAAGATCCAGGGAGCAAGAAGAGAAGGGATTTTTGACTGCAGACCCTGAGCAAGGCTCAAGTGGCAAACTCAGCATGATCTCAAAATTGTAGTTAATTTTAGCTGAGTGTAGTTACCTCAGACTGGGAATGTACATGGTAGTCTATGTCCAGTCTTTGAAGCATTTCTTATAATCAAACACAATACTTTCAGTATTTCCGTAACATAATTATTTCCCTGAGGATATTTCCAAACACCAGGGAATCTCTGGAGAAAATCTCGACTCTACAAGTTGACTAACTGGACAAGTTAGTCCAAGTCTTGCCAAAAGCTCAGATCCTGGAAGGCTGCATTAATAGCACTGGAAAATTATGTCATTAGCACCTCAATTCACATCTCTTTACAGTGTCCTCCAGAAGCTGTCACAGATCCTGCACTGAATCTTGCATTTTTCACCTGCCAAAAGTCAACAAGGGCTGAGCAGCACCATAGGATGAGTCAAAAGGGAGAAATGAAAATATAACAGAGTCGATCTTAAACAAAGGTGTGCAATGGAGCAGAGATAACTTATGTTGGGAAAAAAGCCAAGTCTTAAAATATGCTCAGCATGCCTAAGACCACTATTTTCCACACCTGCAACAACTGAGAGACTTGGTGGCAGCTTTGTGGGTTCGTCTTTTCTAGTAGTGCAGCCAAATGATGCTCACGTGTGAGAAACAATTTAGGGATAACGTAATCATCCTGCCAGTGTGATTTACTACAGATTCCATTGACCCAAAGGTCACTATAATTCCTCAAGCACAGATAACTTGGTATTATTCTATGGCCAAAAAACCATTTTTATATATATATGTATATACACATATGTGTGTGTGTGTATACATTGTATATACATATAAAAGCTCTCAATTTACCATAACAATAAACTATAGTGATCAGATCAGGCATCGCTGCCTCAGCAGAGGCAGCCTGACTTCATAAAAGTACATTAAATCATTGCTGCTAGGATTACGAATAACAGCTTAAAGGAGTCCTCAAGAAAGTCCTATGACCATTTAAAATGAGGCAAGAACTGCTTCTATGCCATTTTCCTTCCTGGAAGAAAAACTTTTAATTTATAAAAGCGGTGCATTGTTCAATATCCATTGTGTTTTCTTCATTAACTCCAAGGTTTGCCTCATTTCATTTTTCCACCAAAGGGGAAAAATATATTGAGCTGTCAGTGATGTTATCTATGAAGAGAGGCTGCAGAATTCATATATTGAATCTGAGCTTTGCAAATAGTCAAGTAATGGGAAAGGCTTTGTAATAAAACACAGGTAAAAATAAGCTTGCAAAAATCAAAGGGAAAAGTCTAAATTGTTTATATAATCAGTTATACTCCCCTGAGTTGTTGATCTGTCTCTTCCTTTTGAAAATTTTCTCTTGTATTTTCCAGAGTTGGTAAATCAGGATTTGAAAAGAGCTGCAGAAAAGGAGTATCTCAATTGCTTCACGGATATTTTCATCCAGCTCTTGCCCATGTGAGAGGAAGCTCAGATGTTCATATGTGTCCATGTACTCTTTGATCTGATTTGGTTTTGGAAAACTGAAGCAGGAACTGAGCAACATTGACTGGGTAAGATCACAGAGAGTGAAAGGAAGTTTCCATGGAAAGTTGAGGCTTGGTCATTTCATTTGATCCTAAATCATTTGACAGTGGAAAACCTGCAATGCAAAAGAAAGGAGATATGGTTGCAGACAGGGTAGTAGTGAGAAGAGGTTGGAATAATTTCCATGAAAATGGCAATTAAACAAGTTTGAGTGAGTGGGAAAACTCTGATGCTGGGGCGTGTGGGGGGCACCCTGAGAGGTTGGAGGAACCTCAAAAGTCTTGAAAACGTATCATTATGGAGGAACTAGCAAAAACAATTGAGAAGATTAAGAGGATTTAGATGATGAGAAGGACTGAAATGAGGTCAAAGACTTTGGGAATAGCCATTTCAGCACAATAAAAAAGCAAAGATTGAATTTACAAAAACAAACCACTTATATGGAAATGACTGAGGCAGAAATCAGGCAGCAACAGGAGCTGGAGGCAATGTGAGGGTGAGATTGACAAGAGGCTTTGTGGAGAATGTGCATTGAGTAAAATATTTCCTACAGTGAGGTGACAAAGAGCCATAGAAAGGATTGAGGAACACGAGTGGAGGTGCTAAACAGAGTGGGAATGGGAGAAAAAACAGACTAGTGCATTGACCAATCCACAGGTGACTTTGGAGCCTGTGGCACTTCTGATAACTTCAAGTTATATAAAAAATTACCTTGATATATTAAATTTTAACACAAGACACTCAGGAACACAGTCTCACTTAAGTCAATGCAGCATGTTCCCAGACAAGTCCTTTCCAAATTTCATTCCAATTGTCTTCAACTCTTGGGATAAATGTTAAGGCACATCACAAAAATAGTGCAAAGTGAGATAGGAATATTGCAGGTCTGCCAAATATTTGCCTGCCAAACTGACTAGAGAATCAATATAAAAATAGATGAAATTGCATTTACTTGTATGCCCCATGTATTCGTTTCACACACAGCCCTGCCAGCAGTCTTGTCTTGTCTCTAATTCTCTCTTTGCTTTCTCTTAAACCTAATTTTCTTTGAAGCAGTTCAGCTCTAGATGCTACAGATTTTTGTTTGTTTGCTTGTTTGTTTAGTGAATAATCATCCAAAACCTCTAGAGCATATCCTGTTATAATCTAATGTGAAATGTTAAAAGCTGCTTACCAGCAAATTAGCTCTTTCCAAATTATGTGCACACCAGATCCTGCAAGTCAAATAAAATTAAACTGAAGTTTGGTTTCCACTTCGGTAGAGATAACTTAGAAACTGGCCCTGGGGCACACAGTCAACTAACTGGCTGTCTGGCTTAATGGCACAAGGCACATACTGTAACTATGCCCATCATTTCCTCTTAACCATTCATTGGTGCAAAATGTGCACTTCAGAGATGTTTACCTGCTTTTTCAGGGATAAGGCACACCATGAAATTCTACTGGCCAAACAGAACTGCAAGTCACAGCTTATAGCACTCTGCTTTTCAGGAATGTACCTGAGGTGTTTGAGAGCTGAACTTCATTCAGCATGAATGACAATACCCCAGAACTCTTCTGCCTCCCCAAGCTGCATTTTTTCAACCCCTTCTAAACTTCATTTGGAGCATCCTGTTTATTTGTACAACGGTGTGCTAGAATAAGACCTTGTAAAGCATTTGATGGTTCAGACATTGCCTGGTAAAGATTTATTTGCTGCTTTGATTACAAATTACTTTTTATTCCAAAGTCTGGGTTTCTCTGTCTCAGTCACAGCCTTTGTGATGGAAATGCATCAGGAGAAACAAATGTTGCATCCTTAGAGGGTAAAACCCCACCTCAGCTGAAATCAAGGACCATTTCCCATTGACCCCGTGCAGCCTGTATAAATTAAATGCAGGGAGAAATGTAATGGGACAGGTTAGAAAAGCGAGTTTCCTCACTTTGAGAAGCAGCCTGCCTGTTTATCACAATTTTCGCTCCAGACCAGAAACCTTCCACGATGCAACAAGAAATTAACTCCGAGCAGAAAAAATGTGAGAGAAAGATGAAGAGCAGGACACTGCAGAGTTTTGTTATTAGTGGTGCCAAGCAGTCCATAAACTCAACTTACCTGATTCCACTGCGTGAGATCTGAATCTCACCGAGCTTGGTAGAACCCCTGGCTTCTCACGAGCTTTGGGTCAAGTCCGTGGTGTATGTTACCACCAGCATGTGTAGCTGTAACAAAAGTATTTCTTTAATTTATGCAGGTTTTGTAGAACAAGTGAGTGCCACAAATCAGCCAAGGTGATTTCACAAGGACAGAGCAAATCCACATCATGTGCCTTTTCAAAAGACCAGCATGGTATCTATAAAAAATTCTTAAATTATTTCTAATAGTTGAGTTCCTTCAAACTAGATTGTCAAAATACACATAAAATGCACCTGTGAGGCTGAAGCTATTCATAAATCATAATAAATATTTTCAGCTGGAAAAAAAAATTTAAAATGTGACATTTGTAAAATTATAGAGGAGAGTTTCAGAATAGAAGCAGCTCCATTTAGGGTATACCTGAAGGGATATTTTTTCCAAAAGAATTAATTTATGAGTGAAAAATCAGTTCAGATTAACTAAATTTTAATGTGGACCTTTTTTTCTGGGTTTTTTTTGTTTTCTTTTTTTCTTAATTTGTCCAGGAGTCCATAAGTTTTACTGCTTGGATCCTAGGAGAAATGCCATTTTTATAAACAATGTGTTACCAGAATATATGCCTAATAAAACAATGCGCTTTCATGATATACTTTTAAGACTGCTAGCCCTGTCAGTGATTAATTCAGCCTCTCTGAAATGGAATGCAAAGCAGAATATCAAGGAAGATAGACAGTAATCAATCAATATTGTAAATCACTACTACAATCCAGAGACAGCACAAATGTAGAGTAACAGAAACACGTTTATATGGAATTCATGTCAAAGCAGTACTGCTCTGGCACCCTGGGGTTCAATTATATCTACAGTGGCTCTATACAGGATTAGTCTCTCATCTCTGGGAGGGTGGAGAATGGGAGAGGAGAACGAGAATGTCACCCAGAATTGCAGAACCTTGGATGAAAAATGTAAGTGTGAGGGTTCTTTCTGGAACTTTAAAGTGAGTTTAATTCAAATGAAACAATCCAATAAATAATACCTTGCAGCTGACTTTGAAATGTTCACACTGGCGCTACTGAATTCTACAGCTGCAAACTTTCATTCCCATCATAAATGACATGCCATAATTATATTTTTTACAGGGTTCTCTATATATGTTGATTTATTTTTTTTAATTTCTCTTTCATTAATAGCCTTTTTCTTCCTTGGCAAGATAAGGTGATCTGAAAAATGCCCACTGGCTTATTCAGTGACCCTGGTTTTTTGGCGTGACAATACCAATAATAAAAACTAATTTCCTCCTCTGATTTCCTCATAAGTACGAAGCAAAGATTACTTCTGCCTGTGCATGAAAGCTATTGGGAATGCAAAGGCCATCAAATAACTGGTCTAAAACACATGCATATTTTTTCAGCTTCTCTTTAAGAGCCCACTTTTTAATCCATTAACAATCACGAACAGCAAACCAAGTCACGGGTGGTTTGGGCTCCCCTGTTGTGGTATGTCACTGCTGGAATTGATTGCCAGTTAACTTGTGTTAGCCAGCCAGTTCAGTGAGCCACAAACATTCATCTCTGGGAATAAATGTTTGCAGACTGTCTATACTAGCATTTACAAATGCATTATCTAACCAGAGTTAATTCCAGCCATCCTTTAACAAAATTAAATCTGGTATAGAGAAGAGCTCTGTTATCACTTCTCCTTGTACATCTGCTTCTTGGAATGTTTAGATGTGTTATTTGTTACTGACAGTATTGCATTACAGACTCTCACACTGGGGCTTCCCTGGAGCTGGCCTTGTCTGTCTCTCCTCCTTGGGTTTTTTGGCTGCCATGACTGCTTTTTTCTCTGTGATACCTCTGAGAGCCCTTCCTGAGCTCACGTGTGGGTCAGCTGTCTGGCACAAGTCTCTGTTTTGCCAGTAGGGGTGGTCTGCTCCTCCTCGTGTCCACACCTGGGTGTACATCAGCACCAGACAGAGGGCTGTGGGATTATGTGATGTACTGTGTCTCTGTCTCTAAATGTACCTCTCCAAAATGAGGGTTAAGGAAGGGCATGCAGACACAGGAAATGGTTCTTTCCCCAGAAAAATTATTAAATGTCCAGCTGGCGTGGCAGTAAGGTCAGGGAGGAAAGACACAAGACACATTCTGTGGTCCTCATCTTTTGTTGTTGAAGGAATATGGGGAAATGGCAGAGATAAGGGAAGTAATAGGGTAATGGCAGGAAACCATCAGGAAGAAGAGAAGAAAGTGCAGGTTAAGACAGGATGGTAGCCAAGTGCATTTTCCAATGGATGTGAGAAGTGGTGCTCATGCTTTTGGTGCCACCTTCCAAGGCTGTTAAGCACTGAGGGAGGTAGTAACATGTAGCAGTAATATGGAGCAGCAAAAAGGTCGTAATAAGTAGTCTTACATGGACCAAGGAGAGGTTTCACCCTCAAGCTCACTGTGAGTATCCCAAAGAAGCTGTGGAGATCTGTGCTTTAAAGCCAAGACACATTTACCATTGGGCCTCTGTGTGAAAGGAGAGGTTATGAAAAGTAGCACCCCACAAGAAAACATCTTTAGGAATGAGCAAAGAGGATTCAGTGATTTGGGGAGAGGTGGTAAGCCAGGCTTGTACCTGAATAAACACATAGTTTGAATGTGTTTCCAACCCCTTAAAGCAGAATTTGGCTTCTCTTCACTAAAATGCCTCCAGACGGCCCCAGGGCTGCTTAGGTAGGGACATAAATGGTTTGTGATGCTGAGGGTCCCACTGACAAATTGCCAGGAGGCTGAGTCACGCCTAATTTGCATATAAATTGCAACCATTTTTATCAAATATAAATGCACACAATCATAATAGAGCATTTGCTTATTCTTCCTTCTCCTTTGAGAGATGAATACAAATGATTTGCCTTTAAGTTTAATATTAAATAGCTGCACCATCTCAGCATTGCAGAAAATGGAGGAGGAGGAGAAGACATTGGCAGTGAACTTAACTTAGGATCTTGGCAAACCAGGTCTGACTGAGCAAAGGTTTAGTGGATATTCACATGAACCATTTGATATATCCAGACAAACCAAAGGTGGACAAATTCAAGCTAAGGGACCTGCCAGGTTAGTTGCACAACTGCCAGAAAGTTCAGACCAGATGTAAAACTTAATTGTACCTGAGATTTATACTGAACTCAAGCCTGATTACTCCAGCAATTAGGGCTCCTGCAGTTCTGGATTGAAAAGTTCAAGCTTTTTTACCCAAGGAAAATTCTTGTAGTGGGGGTGTTGGCTCTGTTACTATCACTGGACTTGTGGGCACAGTTTTAGGTAATGGGATAAACACATTGCTTAAGACACTAAATTATACTGTTCCAGATTCCTAAAAAAAAATGCCCTTAACTTCTCCTGTCCTTCCTGTGCTTGCTGACCTGGGTTTGCACAGTGTGAGAGCATTAACACCTGACATTTTTACTGCTGTTCAGAACTGATTTCATTCACAATGTAAACACTCTGTCTACTCTTAGCCAGACATTATAGTCTGTGGTGTTTAGTCGTCTTTGTGTTTGACAGTGATACAGGTTAAGAATATTGCTATTAGCTTCTAATCATGCATAGTGATAATAATCCCTTCTTATAAAGTACAGAAGGCTGTGAAGAAAGGAAACCAGCTGGCATGAGGCCAGCAGCAAGAAATCACCATTATAAGGCCTGAGGGGAGGGTGCTGATGAGTAGCACTTGGAGCCTGTGCAAAGAGATCAGGGGAGAAGGCACTACAAGTAGAAGGTAAGGAGAAGAATGCTGCAGTCGTGAGCCTAGGACAGAGAAAGTTTTCATTTGCACATAGGAAACCTGGAATTAGCTGAATGCACATTGGCAACAACAAAGATTCTCTCTGTGTAGTGGATGAATTTGCATGGCCTCATCTTTGCCTCCTCCCGTTGTCATGGAGCAGCCAACTCACAAGTTTTCCTTTTTGCTACTGAGTTTTCTTTCACTCTTTGGAAGAAACTCTTTGTCCCTTTCCCTTTAGCTTACAGCTAACATCTCCTTCTCCCTTTTGAGGAAACCACTGTATATGTGGTTTCTTTCTCTTCACAGACAGTGCTGTGAAGATACCAAGGGCTAAATTTGGCTCTGAGGAGTCTCCCAGCAAACTCTTCCAAATCATACTAATAGGTTCCTCAGGTTTGTGGAAAGCCTGTCATTTTTTTCCACTGGCAACAATGGAAGAAACTACAGACAAGTTGCTGCCAGTACTGTGTGCAGAGGATGAATCCTTGTATGCAGAGCTTTGGAGAGTCCATAATTTACTGAAGTGCCTTTCCCCACTCTCCTCTAATAAAACAGTGACCAAAAAGAGAAGAAGAAATTTAGGTTCCACAGTCCAAACACAACCTCCCTCATTGACATCTCCAACCCTACCAATGTGGTGAAATCAAATGTTCATACAGCCATACAGCTTGAGGTGTAGATTATGCCAAATTAGAGCCCCACATGCAAATCTCTTTGCCAGCTTCTAAATACCTAAGGATATTAATGGCATAAAACTTATCTTCCTTCTTTTCCAGATTACCATATCAGTGTCACAGCTGGGGATTTGGTAAAAGGGACATGTGTTTTCTGGATAACATAAAATTTAAAATGTCTCTCAGAGGACTTTCTTTGAACCCGCTTTGTAGCCTTTAGCTCATTTCTTGCTTATTGTGCAGCAATTTATATCAAAACCAGTAGTCAAAGATGGGTTGCTGTGATTTACATGCTTCTGGCAGTGCAACAGAGCTTTATAAATGAGAATAAAGTCAGGTATTTCAAGCACCTGCCTGAGAATCAGTATTGCAAGAGAGCGTTTCTAGCTGTGCCTTAGTCTCACTAGGGAGAAATAAATGCCATAGGCAAAAGAACACGAGACAAAAACACCAGGAAGGGAGAAAGTTTGCTGCTCTCCTCTTTCCAAAATTGTGGGATTAATATCCTCTGAACGTCATGAAGTTTTGCTTGTTACACACTTACACATTGAATAGTTTTGGCCTTTGGTATCACTGTAAATAGCATGATTAAATGCTACTCAACACCTCAAGTAATAGTGATCAATACATACAGCAACAGCCAACAGTCCAACTTTTCATCACTCCAGAGCTGCTCCCTAAGATGCCTAGACATTTATAATTGCAACTTGTTGCTACATAAACAGTAAATTAGTGCTAAGGCTGGGAAAGAAAATGTTATTTACTGCAGAAAGGTCATTCCTTCAAAAGAGGTCTTCTGTCATACATCTGTCCCATGACAATTTGTTACATGCAATTTGTACATTGCTAGATTATGTCAACAGTTGCAGAGCCTATTGAAAAAAATTTTAAACCCAGCAGCAAAAACATTAATTATACAAAATGTCTAAATGGAGAATTGAACTGGGAGTATTATCATGAGAAAAAAAAAATCTTTAACTACAAGTAAGTTAAATTATGCGTATCGAGAAGTCAAATGTACCCAACAGGCAGAAGAAAATCCCAGAGAAGGGGTCTTTTGGGCCTGGATTTATCTTTTTGCCTGGTCTCTGTGCCAAGGCTGACAGTCCATCCTGAGTTGCTTCCTGACACAGCTGAGGAGGAGGATCTTACAGGGACCCCACACAGCAGCAGCTGCAGGGATGCATCCTCGGCAGGGCTGCTCAGGGTGATGATGCCCTGTAGAGCCTCCAGGCAAGGACAAGCCCCAAGCCCCATCAGCTCTGCGTGTGACAGGAGCCAGCAGCCAGAGACCCCTGGCAAAGCTGCACTCTGCCCTCGGGTCACCTCACTGCCACTCCTCCCCACCAGACCCCTGGGGACCTCCTGTCTCAAGGTATTTCACAGGGAGGTCCTAAGAGTCCTCTGCTGTGCCTGGCACCTCTCTTGGGTAGCTTTTCTCAGTGAAGGGAGCCCTTTCGTCTTCAGGTGGATGGAGCTGCACTCCCCCTTTTAATGCTGATAAAACCTCCAAACCCCTTCCATTTCACCTTTCCACCCTTTGGCACATCAGTTTGAGATGAGACCTCGCTGAGTTTCTCACCCCAGGGTTAAGATATTGAGTCCAGTGGAATCAATAAATACCAGCTGCTGTGGGCAGCACACATGCTCTTTCCTTTCTGGGGAATATGAAATGCTGCTCTGTCTTGTTCAAACTAAACAATATCCCAGGCACTAATCGCATTTCTTAATGACACCACTATAACCTCATATTACTTTATCACTTGGGGATTTGACAGTGTAACATCATATATTATTCTTAGCTAAATCTAGAAAAAAATTAAGCCTTTCTTATTGTCCATTTGTGAAAAAATTCTTAATCCTAAAAGAGTAGGAGAACCTTTTTTTCTCCAGAGTCTATAATGCATAAATACTTTAAGTCGACTGGAAGACACATATAAATCTTCAGTAAAAATACTGTTCACTTAAATAACAAATATTTTTAATGGCATAATGGGCATTAACTATGAATAAACTAGTTTTACTTTTTTCAAATAATTTTAGAAATATTAACAATACAAAATAATGATGACTATTAAATCAATACAAATTTGATGTACTTAATAATTCTTGTTTTCTTCCTGATGGCTCTAAGTTTTTGGTTGCTATTCTAAAGTTTATAGAATCTGATTCTTTCTAGCAAATGTTTTCCAAGTGATATAATATTTCAGATGGAGCTTTTTGATAGCCTTGTTTTTTGACTATTTAAACACATCATTAGTAAATAAATAAACATGAAAAATTGAACTTTGTAAATGCTCTAGTGAGAAGATGGCACATTTTCCCTCACAGGCATGTAATAAGAAACCCTGTTTGACCAGTTAAGCAAGCAGAAATAAAATCTTCACAGCCTGTTGCAAAACTTGCTGCAGTCAATAGAAATAGACCTATTAACATCAAAGGGGTTTAGGTTATCTCTTTTCTGAATAAGTGTTTGCATTATTAGAATGGTCAGGGACAAAGGGAATTAGTTGTTACTGATAGCACAGCACTTCAGCCTTTGTTATTCCTGCAGGGTGCATTGCCTTTGGCTGTTTGGGTGTTGAGAGGCACAAGGGCTTCTCAAAGAGCAGGACAGGTAATTTTTGATTTCTTTTCTTTTCCTCCCCATGAAAATGAAGGGGGACTCTCCTGTGACATAACAAGGCCATGTGTTTTCTTGCCTGCTACTTAGAAAAAGCCTCAAACGGCAGTTTAACTCCAGAAATTCAGATGTACAAAATTCCTTTGGATGGAAGAAAAGATGTTTCTCCACCATGCACACACTGCATGAGAGAGCAGACCACGGCCACACCATCTAAGTTTCATGTCCAAGTGACAGATCACGGCTCCTGCTGCTGCTCCTGGAGAAAGCTGACGGGGTGTGCTGAGCTGCACGGTGCCAGGGACACAGCAAACACGCCTGAAGGCAGAGGGTGTGAATGCCCATCCAGAATGTCACATGTGGACATCCACCCACGTCACTGTCAGTTCGCTGCAGCACACCGCAGAAAGGTTCTCAAATGCCCTGTGCAGTATAACAGCACTCACTTCTGAGAATAAAACCCTAACACCTTTTAGCTTTGGTGCAGTTTCTTGCATAAAATTCCCTCAATTATCTTCTTTGGCTACTCTACTTTTTGTTGTTTCCTAGTCTGAAATATCTGACCACGACTGTAGGTTGTTTATCAGTTCACAGATCTGTGCTCCTCTTCAGCCATAGGTATATGCAGCAGTAGTTTTGTCTTTGCCCAGCTTCTGCTACCACCAAAATCGACAAATTTGCTCTGACTTATTGTAGAAAGAGCCTATTGACTTCCCAAGAAGGGTACTCTCCACTTTGTGCTTGACTCAGTGCATTAAGCTGTAAAACTGAAAAAATAAAGTGAACTGTGTTTCCCCTGAAAAAGAAAATTGAAAGACCTTTTTCAAAAAAAGCAGAGGAAAGGTCCCTTAATGGACTTAGACTGCATTAAAGCTACTATAAAATACCATACAGCTTATTATATTACTCCTGCCATTTTTATTGGATAAGCAAAAAAATACCCCAAACAAAAAGCCTCTAAAACTTCTTAAAATCTATTTTAATACCACCTGAGTTAACATTTAAGCAGTTTTTTGGTTTTCTATCTGTTTTTCTTCCTTTCTTTTTAATTTATTTTTGTATTGCTACATTATATGCTAGGAGCAACAGTTTCCATACAAGGTGATGACCACATAGCTTATTGATTTTCCAGTCAGTTATGCCACAACACATCAAAGAAGCAAAAATATTACAAATCAGTTCAGTGCCATTGATATTAGTAGCAGCAGAGACTTTAAATGTACGAGTCAGCATCACACTTAGCTGAAAGATCACACCTTGGATACATCAGGTACCACAGCAGGAAAAGAGCCAGTAAGTAATCAGGTGACAGGTTTTGGGGTCTTTTTACCAGTGACCTGGCAAGAGGTGGTGACCAGCTGAACTTGTATGTCTGGGAGAGCTCATCATCACTGTGAGGACAACACACACAAACATTCACACACTCGTGCCCAGCACAAACTGAAGTGTCAGGGTTCCCTTCTTCTCCAAGCCAGGCTGATTCAGTAGGTAGATTTGGGGGGATGATTGCTTGGATTGTCTCTCAATGCCCCATTCAACTTTTAATAGCAGGTATAAAAATTTTATCTGATTTTCTACTTTACTCTTTTGAAATATTAACCATTGATAAATTATTAAACTAAATATAAAGTGGTACAAATGTACATAGATTTCATAAAGAAGTCTGCTCAGGCAGGACTGCTTCTACCACCCAAACAGGTCAGAAATCAGCTCCCCTTCTTTTTTTTGTTTTTTTTTTTTTTTTTTTTTTTGGCATGTCTGTTGGCCCAGGTATTTCCAAGGTAGTTGCATGTTAAACTTTCCATTTTTCTCAAAAGGTTAATATTAAGGGACCCCAAGAAGCCTATTCATGCACCCTAGAACAGTTTCAGTACATTTTTGCTTTGAACCAGCCAATGCTCAGCTGAGCTGTTCTTAAGAGACCCCAGCAGCAAAGACTTTGGGACCTCCCCTACTTGTTCTTCTGTAATATTTTTTTGTCCCTTGAGGTCTAATTGAAATAGAACCCTAATGGCCTTGTCAGCCTGATACCTTTTGCTTTATGCACATATAGAAAAAAAAATCTAAATTAAATACCGCAGCTATTCTTGTGTCTTCTTCTTCATTCTCTTTTTCTTCTGACTACACAAGTCAGGTTGTGTCCCCATAGCTCATACCCTTAAAAGCTTTGGTCATTCTCTGTCCACTTCCCTGGGATTCCTTTAAATGGCATTTGTGGAGGGAGCTGAAACCACATTTCCACAGCAATGTGGCTCTCATGGTGAACTGCCTCCCACAGTGGGTCCAGTCACCCTGGAAAATGAAATCCCACTTGGGAGCCTGGCCATGATGATGGGCGTGAATTGCAACTCCTAAGCACCGTCCTGCAGAGCAAAATCTTGACGTTTCATTATTTGGGAGACGTTGCTTCATTAGTCCCTGAAAAGCCAAGAATTCCACCATAAAGGGGAGGAAAAAATCCTATTTTATAGTCCTCACAATTGTAAAAAATCAGGAAAAGACAGAAAAAGTGAATATTGTGCCAGCTCTTAGGGAGAATTGTGGTCACCACAAGGAAAACGTGCAGCTCACTCAGACACTGTATTATGGACTTCAAAGAGACACTGCATAAGTCATTTGAGAAAGAGTCTGAATGCCACTGTGGGTACTGTTTGTCCTTAGATGGTTCCAGTAGCTTTAGCACTATAAAGAAAAATGTAAAATCTGGCCCTAAGTATTTGGAACCTGGTGAATTACCCTGGATATTAGCTGCATTAAGTTACCATGAAAATATAAGCCTTAACAAAAAAAGTAATTAGCACTCATACCTTGTTTTACATTGGCAATGCACTTTGTGGATAAGAGAATAACAGTGGTGTTAAAGCCATGCACGTTGTGCTTTATCAGACTAGAGTATTATAGCCCTTCAGGTTAAAGGGTTCAGAATAATGAAAGAAAATCCAGGTGCAATTTCCTGCTGCTGTTTTGCTGTAATATCAAATCCTTGCAGAGTTAACCCTTTCCTCTACTTGCTGGATTCCCTATGCTTTTGCAGTTTCAAGTTGCCATGAGACCATTTGCAGCACCTATGCAATTTTTTGCTTGCTTCAAGAGTTACAGGAAGTGTTAAGTATGAAAAAACTGGGAATACAGATCAAGAAACTGGTAGCAGGAACCTATCTAGATTTCTTTCCCCATTTTTAATTTTTTTTTTTTTTTTTGAAGCCCATAGGCAGAAGGATCACTGCATGTTCATGGGGACGTGTTGCACCTCTATCTTTTGCACAGATTTTTATTTCTACCTTTCCCTACTAGGAAAAGTAAGATGCAGAGCAGCTGCCTTTCCCCAAAACTCACCATAAATCATGCCCTTTTGTGTGGCAGGACATTTAGTTAGAAACTTGGTTATACTGACAAAAATGTGCATATGTAACTGATTTCCTGGCTAATTAAACCAAGATAGAACCAGGCTGTGAAGTGGCTGATGAGAAGCCAAAGCCAAATCAGAGTTACCAGAGTACAGCCTTTGGAAATACGACTTACCTCTTCTGCTGCACAACACTGCAAAATTACTTTCAGTACTCATCTTTACTGCTTCAGCTCAGCTGAACTCCCTAAGAGAAAAACAAAAATCCAAGGTTGCTCAGAGCTCAAGACTTTCCCTGATGAGGATATCAGATAATAAAGGCATCAGCCAAAATAATCCAGGACCTTTTACCATCAAAAAAATTATTTCATTGATCATCATATAATATATCACATTTTCTGACACGTGTAAAATTAAATGAAAGCAAGTTATCTTTAATGTTCTCTCAATTTAAAAATAAACATTTCATGAGTGCTCTATATATATACCACATATATATTCATGGGTTTTTTCTCAGGAAGCAAGACAGTTTTAACTATTTACATGAAGGAAGGAATTTTCTTATTCATGCATGGGTATCCTGGGAGGCTTTTTCCCAGAAGTTAATAATGTCAGTGTATTAGGATAGAATGGACATTCATTGGGTAAGCAAATCATCAGTCTCCAGAAAATCCACTGAGAAGTATTGTACTAAACACAAAATTCTTGAAAGGGATATAAGCCCACAAACCCACATGCCTCAGGCTGTAATGCAGCCTCTAACTACCAGAGGTTAAATCAGATTTTGTGGGCAACCTTCTCCATAATTAAATACTGTAGGGTTTCTTGCACTCTGTTTGTAGGTTGCACGGGCCATAGCTAGAGACAGAATTTATGAACAGACTGGGATTATCTTCTGCTCTAGCAGTACTAATTTTTACAGTAGAAATTGACACCTTTCATGAAAGTGGAGGTATGCTTTCATTGAGATGTCAAAATTAATTTTAATATGCTTAAAATAATAATGATGGTTTAATAACTCTCTTAATATTCTGTGCTAGGTTTGCCTGCTAAGGTGCAATACTTGAGGTAATCCAGCTGACTTCTGTAACAGGACAGAAGGTAGACTCAATTCTGTCTCAGTATTAATATTCAAAATACACCAGTTCTCATATTTATAGGAGTATGAAGAGTGCACCATACAGGCGTGTACATTAGGTAGGAAGTCACATGTATTTATTTTTTCTCACTGCATTACATCCCTGGTCTGACATCCCTGGATATGCTCTTTTCCATCACCATGACATGCTATGTTAAAGTAATCCATTGTAAGTGAAGCAAGTGTTGCCATAAGGAAATCTTTCATAAAATCATGTCAATGGAAAGTAACACATCCCATTCAGACCAATCTCCCTGATGGAAAAGGGTGCTTTGAATAAGCAGAGATTGTCTAGCTCTGTGGATAATTTATCAGTGCCACCAGCTGATCTCTAGAAAAGGCTTAAAAATAACAAAAGACAACTAATCCATTTTTTGAAAAAAAAAAAAAAAAAGATTGAAGATGTTTCAAAAGCTCATTGGTGCTTCTCACATTAAAAAGCTTACCCTGGTGCATTCCATCGATGGCTTTAGACTATTCATCATATCATTTGCATGAAGAGGCTTACAGCTCTCCCCAGACAGAGAGCGGATTACAAATGTTCCTAAGTCAATAGCCTTCACATTTTAAAGTATTTGCTTATTAAAGGCTACTTTAGAAAGTTCAGAATCCAAACCTTGCTATTCCTGTTTGACAAGAAAACCTTGGCAGTTCCCTAATTCTCAGTATAAAAATGATGCTTTACATTTCTTCACCAGTTTCTCTGCTAGGAACTCCAGGTGCTTTGGATAATTAACACAACTCCAATATGTATCCCTAGAAACATCCCTCTGCAGTTCAGAACTCTTTACACCACGTTCCTCCAAGAAGAGGTCACAAAGCTGGCATCCAAAGGCAATCAATTGAGAGCTTGGATTCCTACTCATGTGAAGGGTTTTCTGATAGATTACTGATGGATTTGATAGATTGTTTGGTACTGTTGTGCCAAGGACCTTCCATGGGCACACTGGCTGACCTTCACAACAGTGAAGGGTTGTGCCCAGTGAATCTCTAAGCTCTTAATCCCCTGGATATGGGCCCAAGATTCAGCCTTTCTGCATTCATTTGTATGGAGATGTTGCTCTGCCTTTGCTCAGATCTCAGAGGAGGAAAAGGCAATGTGATCTTACTGCCTACACACTCCACAGCGTGTCCTTGCAACCCACAACTCCCAATCTATGAAGAATTCTAAGCAATTTTGACATAGCAAAAGGGACCTCACAGATGGTCTGATGAATTTTATGGGGGAAAAAAAATTACAGGTCTCAGAACTCAATCTATTACTGTGGTAGAGCTCTAGGGATATAAGACACAAATCCACAACAGACTCTCTTCATTAGCCAGGATGCTCATGGACCAGGCTATTATACTGGGACAGATAAAGCAATTCAAATTCCAACAGAGACAGGGAGAAATATGTAGCACTAAGAGTACAATAACATTGAAGTGATTGTACCTTTATCTTAACTCTCACTACAGGCTGTAGCACAAGGATTATTCTGTATTAAGAAAAATAAAAGTATTTAACAAATATAACAAAAATTCAAAGTGCAAATAGACTGTGGCAGAGTCAGAGGCAACATTTAGTTTTATTGACTGGCAAGCTGTAGCTGTGACCAGAATTTCACCCTCTGGTCTAATGGGAACAAGACAGGCTGGTTTGGAAAACAGAAAAAAAAATACTGAAAAAAACTATTGGGCCCAATACAAATAGAAAATATTAGAAAAAAAGAACCAGACAATCTGGTGGGGTAGAGGAGAAGTTGCATCTGTTTTATGGGTGATGATTTTTCTTTTATTGACTCTGGTCTAACTGAAACATGCTGGTTTTGTGGGATTACTAAACTGAATAATAAGAGGAAGAGAGAATAATGACATTCTGGTAAGAAGCCTCCGTGCATGAGATTTACAGTTGTATTTAGATCATACACATGGCTTAAAAGAACGTAACATCAGTTTTAACAATCCCTATTTTTTCCCAAATGAACTCATTGGTGGGTTGATTTTTCTTCAGATTCCTTCCTAAATATTAAAATCTAGAGAAAGCAAAAAAATGAAAGTGCCAAATTATGCCTTTCTTGTATCTGTGGAAGACCTAAATGTAGTTTCAAGCTCTCCTACAGACCACTACCCAGAATATTTCTAGAAGTACATTGTTTCACTTGCAGGGAACATGACTTTCTACTGCAAGAGTAAATCAATACCATTTTATAAATTGTATCAGTGTAAAAGTTCTTAGTAGCTGGGTAGTATATTGCCCTTTCTGGACAGATAGAAGATCTATTACTACAGGTACCCTAATACAGACATACACGATTCTACTCTCATGGTGCTATGCCACATTTATACTAGAATTTAAAAAGCAACTTCATGTTTTGTGCTATAAAAAGATTATCTAATATTATTTAATACTTGTGCTTCAGATCTTTCCCTCTTTTCTCCCACTCAGAAGGAAGAAGAGTTTAATATTCTCTCACCCACTGCTTGTCTTACTTGTCTAAATATATCATTTCTTTGGGTCAGAGTCTTTTACTTAAACTGAGTATGTGTGTATCTACATATCCTCTGTGCTGAGCAGCCTGGGCACAGTGATAACTGCTCAGGAAAAGCTGGTGAAGGGAAGTACTGGCCTCCCCCCACTGAACATCTTTAGAGCAGTTTGGAAGTAAACTCAAAAGATGCACCCTGGATGAGTCACTGGTCATGGGTTCAAAGTAAAATTTACTGAGTGAAACAGGAATGTCTGATAAACACCCGAAGAAACAGCAGATAATTCAAATGGAAACTATTGCATTGTTTGGATCTAATTTAATTAGGGCTGCTTAGCAATATTATGATAACAGAAAAATTAATACTAGGAAAAACCTTAACCATAGACTAGCTGTATCTGGGCAGATATAGGTGCAAAGAGATGTGGATATAGATGTAGTTTAGATGTAGGGGATGGACATAGAGATAGAATGCAGGGCACTTTTCTAGGTATTGGAAGCCCAAATGCTGGGATGAAGTTCTGAGTCTCAGAGTCTCCATCTCTGGCACAGGCAACCATCACACTGAAGTCCAGTAGGGCAGCCTCCAGATGTTAATTGAGTCAATTCAAGCTGCTTCAAGAAATGTCAGCTAAAGCACATTGGCTGCTGTTTTACCTTAACTTCCTAATGCTGGCATAAGTGACTTATAGCACTTGCATAGCTGAGGATATGAAACGGGGAATGAGACTTGACTGGCTCAGTGACAGAGTTTGTCTGCTTTGGGGGATTGTTAATTATTATCCTCTTAACTGAGTCACCCTCATGTGGAGCTTATCAGTCCAGGTAAGTAGACAGGCTGTTGAGAGAAGAAGCTCTATGTCTCACTTTGACCTTCATTTAGCAGTTTCTTCTTTAAAACGTAGCCCTAATGTTTATAGCATTTATCCTATTCAATAGCTGATTGCACACCACCTAATCTCTTGATGTTGGTCTAATCCACCCATGCCATGGATTCTTGTTACTGATGCCAATACTGGACTGTCTTTATTCATCCCAGTCACTCTCACTACATCTTCTGAGAAAGCCATATCAATCAAGTAACCATTCTGATTTGCTGCCTCCCAGGGTAACAAGAAATGCTTTGTTCTGACTGTATATTTTTAAGCTATTTTGAGCCCTCCCACAAGCTAAAGGCAGAGGAGCAGTAACTGAGATGGTTCTTTGTGTCACGGGGGAGCAGCAGGAGCTGTTCACAGCGTTAGGATGGGCTTTCAGTGGGGGCAGGTGACTTCTGCCTACCCTGAACGCTTCTCTCAGGGCTTTTCTCAGCCACCCACACTCTGTTCCCCACAGGGCTGGAGAGGAGGTTGGCCAGACCCACACGGTGCAGGATTCACCCTAATGCCCCAATGGGCCTGAAGAAACCACCTTCCAGAGGCAGCAGCACACGGGGACTGTCCACCCGAGAGAGGGGCTGTGTTGGCCTCAGTCGTTCTCAGCCAGCTCCCAGCTGCTCCTCAGCTCATTTTGGTGTTTCCAAATTTGTCCTAAAGTCTTCCCTGCAACTTAGAAAGGCACCAAGGAACACACTGGTGAATCACTAGAGTCCCTGTGCCAATTTACCCACCCTGGTCTTGCCATCCAAACCACGGGTTAGTGTTGGGGGATTGGGAAGGGCAGGAGGGGTGGGAGAAGGGCAAAGGAGGGGATGCTTGGGTGAGTTTTCTTATCTTTGGCAAGAATTCTTCTGTCCCTGACAGGGGCATCAAGTTTGAGATTTAGGCCTGATCCAAGAGCTCTTCTACAAAGTCTCGCTTTATGAATAAAGGAAACAAATGTGTAAACTCTACTAGAAAAATTACGCTCATCAAAACATTCATAAAGCCATGCATATTTGCACACAAATATAAAGACTTATAAAATTACAGCCTAAACCATTTTCCAAAGAAGTTCTGTTTAATTGGCACAAGGTGTTGAATTATGCAGAACAGATCTCAACAGAGATTTTTTTTAATATAAAGTTAATTACTTTATCTTGGTGTGCATGAGGAAGCACAATACTTTTTCCAGTGACTCTTTGTATCAGAGACAGCTAGTATCCATGTTAGTGTGTTCATGTAATAAAAATCAAATTGCATCAATTCCTTAACAAAGCACAGCAGAGACTTCTCTTAATAGAATCCTTATTAGAGAATCAGATACAGCTATCTCCAAAGAAAGGATTTTTTAAAGGTACTGGGATTTCTCTGTAGTTTATTAGATAAAGCAACTCTGGAATCAGCTGCTGGGAGATGTCAGGTTGGAATAAGAACTGCTGGGTAGAAGCAGAGGCAATTAGGATACCCTCTGCTGTTGACATGATTCAATGGAAAATTCTTATTTTATGAGCCAATCTGAAAAGGTGAGAGGGGCAGAAGTGCTGCCAGTTGACATTTTGACTCTTCCATTTCTTTCTGCAGAGAGCTCCTCCCTCACACCCATTTCACTCCCAGGCAAGACCGGGATTGCAAACCAAAACCCATTCAACTCTGCAACCACTCCTGGAGCCCCAGCACAGGACACACAGGGAAACTGGGAACTCAGAGGGTCCTACTGTGATGGGATTTGGCTTCACCTCCTTCCTGTGCCCCAAAACTGCAAATAATTTAACAGGTCAAATCTGGCCTCGAGAATTTGTAAGCAAACAAGTGAATTTTGCACACCTTTGTTTTTGTGGAGAACAGTTCTCACAGGCTCATCCCTAGCCTGAAATTGTGTTCAGTTCGAGCCCTGGAGCATGAGGATTGATAGCCTTTGTCGTTTGCTCCCAGCCAGTGCAAGTGCCTTAGCACAGCACAGCACACCCCTCTGCCGTCGGGCTCCTCTGGAGAACAATTAGCAGCAGCAATAATGAGAGCAGGGCGCTGGCAGCGGGGTCACACCCAGGCTGTGGAGGAATGGACCCCGTGTACGTCTCAGAGCTGCTCTCCACGGCTCCCCAAGCCATGGCTGGGGATCCTGCTGGCAGGAGGCTGGCAGGGTGCTCAGAGGCAGCTGTCAGGGCTGCCCAACCAACAGCCACTGCAAACCCTTCCTGGCAACTCCAGTGCTTCAGGGATTAAGGTTTTGAAAATTCCAATTTGTGACATTTTAAATTACTGGTGCCAGACCCCAGTCATCACTGCTTATGGCATTCTTGGCCGCTGCCTTTAATTTGTTGGTCCATAATGGCCATGCAGAGTTCAGTGTACCCTCCAAGCTTGTGTTCAACCTGATGCTGATAATAAAGTGCCAGGCAGCACCATGGCACCCAGGGTTATCCTCCTTTCTGCAGCATCCTCTTGCTCCAGCACTCCAGAGCTCCTGAAGTGGGGAAAGCGAAATTGCTTCTAAAACATATCATGCCTCTTCAGAGTTATATTTTTTCTCCTGGCATGCTGCTATATAAGAGGTTTTACAGACCAGGATTTCAAAATGAAACTAGTTTTCCCCTTTCCTCTCTGACTGTGGTGCTTTAGAAGTACATGGACAACACCTGCAGTACAGAGGAGGTTAAAGATTCAACAAGAAAACTCTGTGAGGGTTCCAGGATTTGGAGAGGGAAGAGACAGCCAAAGGAAAGGAGCAGGAACAAAGGCACTGCTTGCCAAAGCTGAGGGTGTTTTGAAACTGCTGTGGAGCTGGATCAGAGGGAGAAATGGCAGAGTTACGCATTCCCATGTCCTTCTTCTCTTTGTCCTCCTTCTCCAGATAGACAAAAAGACTGTTCTCTGCTTGGGGATCTACCAAAACCGAGGCAGGAGCAGCTACTGTTACCTGACAGTCACAGCATCAGAGATGTGCCGAGGTTGACGCTGAACCCACATCAACTGCCAAACTCCAAAAAAAAGCAGGCAAGATGCAGTTCAGCAGCACTTTCTGTATTCATTCCCTCTGACATGAGCTGTCTAACCGAGCTGTCACCCTCATGCCCTGCTATGATCAGCCGCACAGATGGGACCTTCCACAGAGCCATGATGTCTTGTACAGGCTGAGTCACACTCCAAAGGATCCTAATTTCTGAAACTGTTCTGGATGCAACTGTCTGGGAGTGTAGCAGAAACCTCCAGTGACTCTGTCCTTATCTCAGATTCTGAACAAAAAAATCTGTAGCAGTGGGTGCAAAGATACAGGTTCAACCACCTACCTTAACCATAAATCATCTGCTTAAATGTGTCCTGACAAGCTGCATGTGCTGCTTTTTAAGTAAAAACTACCTGTAATAATTTTAACAAGCACTAGCTGTTAAATAGGAGCATCATTAAGCACGCTTTAAAACACCCAGAAGACAGCAGCAACATGACTTTGGACAGTTCCAGCTTCAACCCCTTCTCAGTTTGCACTGCTGGGACGAGGGCGTCTGGTCCTGCCCTCTGAATTTTTGTTTCCCACCTACCTCAGACAAGTGCCAGGAAAAAGTGTAAAGTGCTTGTCTCCAGCTTGCAGAGGCATTTGAAGACAAGAGACAAGTTTAAGTGGAGTTTGGCATCCCTTGGGGTGAACTTTTCCTGGCAGCCAAAGCAATGATATTGAGCACTATCATTCTCTGCTGTACACATCTTTGCCTGACCTTATCCTGGATGCATCCCCTTTGACTTACTTCTTTAAAGAGCCTAATAGATTTTCTTTAGCTTGAGGCAGAGCAAACCTCTGCTGGATTGAAATAATGTAGAAGTATTAGAAAAGATCGGTGCTGGGAATTTTTTTCCCCTCTTCCCCTTGCTGCACGATAGGAAGAAAATATATGACCTAAATCTGCCAAGCACCTTCAAAGAGAAGGAAGAAACACATGTGGAAAAGCATTAGAAGGCCACCCAACTCCCTTTAATTATAATGAGAATGCCACCATTACTAAATGAATAGAAAATAAACGGAATAAGTATTAAATGATTATGGTTTCCCTCACATATTTCTTTTCATCTATTCAGCAGCAGATAGTTTTACAACATAAATAAATCTTTTCGGATGTAAACAAGTCTGCAGCACACAGCGCCGGGGCTGGCGATGGGCGTGCGGCAAAGCGCGATCTCCAGCACCCCCTGCAGCACCTGCACCTCAGGATGGGCTGGAGCCCGCATCCCGGCGGGGTCCCAAATCCAGCGGGGCGTGGAATCGTTCCGAGATTTAAACCGCTAACATGGCACTTACATGCAGGGTTTAATACTACCAGTTTCTCACTGTGTCTTGGTCTCAGCCCTGCACAGAAGGAAAACTTGTTTTGAAATGCCGAAGATTTGTGGAGTGGGAAATGCGCTTTCTGTGGGAGCCCGTGGTCCCAGCGGGGCCATTCTGCTCCCAGCGCGAGTGGCCTGGGAAGGGACCATAACTCTGCGGGGAGAGAAAGCTCTGCAAATCCCGAATATTTGGGAAGAAAAAAAGATCTAGTTTTTTAAGGAACCTGAAGCTCTTCCCGAGGCTGGATGCAGACTGCCACACGGTTTTCCACTGGTCTGCCTTCTCCCTGCACGGGAGAAACATTCCAGCCCCCAGCCCTGCCTGGCTCTATAGGGTGGACCAAAAATATATAGTTACACTCTTAAGCTCTTGAATTTTTCAATTTAGTCATTGACATGTTGACCAAATGTCTTTCTATTCCATCTCCAGAGACCCACCTGCTTACCTATGGAAATGCAGTAGGAACATAAGACAGGGATCATATCCTTTTAAATTCCCTAAAATGAGTTAGAAGCCGAGCTCCCACAGTCAGGCACATAGCACCAGGTACCCTGTGCAGGGAAATATCAGCGTGGGGACTGTCCCAGCTGCAAAATCTATAACCCAGTGAGAGTTCCGAGCTGCACTGCTTTGTACCACCAGGGCTCTGTCCCACCCTGTTGCCCATCAGAGATACTCCCCAGCTTGGTTTGTGCCCCTCCAGGAGAAGGACAACCTGAGTGCAGAGCTGCCAGTGAGCCCCTTTATTTTGCTGAAGTGCAAACATGAACTTCGACATATCTGCCTCAGAATCGGGGTGTTCTGAGCTTGTTCTTCACAATTCACAAATTGTTCTTTTCTTTGCCAGACTGCTTCCCAGGAAGGTTTTGAGCAGAGCTAATTTGATGCATCCTCACAGGCCTCCCTAGTGACAATTATGCAACAGACCCCTCTCATGTGGGGCATTTCACACCACTCAAACATGCATATGGGAAGAGATCTGTTTATACTGTATTTATATCCCTCTTTGCATCCTTGTGCTGCTGAGTGCTGCATGCCCCTCTCCAGCTGCCCGCAGTCCCCAGCCCTTCCCTCCTGCCCCTTCTGTTGAGCACCTTGTGTGACTTTTCTCCTCTGCCCTGTCCTCTTGTCAAGTCACCCTCCTGCAGAGCAGCTGCTGTTAGAGCAGATGTAAAACGGTTCAGTAACACTCGCTAATATTAGCATTGATACCAGCACAGAGAGGAAATAAATTCTTTTCTGGGGGAGAAGCACAAATTACTTAAAGCAGCAGATCAGAGCAGCATCCGTAACAATGCTGGAAGAAAGCTGGTTTAATATCTCCTTGAGTATAACACACAAAAAAAAGCAGAGTCACCTGCCCAGCAGCTCCAGTACAGCCTGTCCCAGCACGCCATGTACAACCTGTGGTGGTTCTTCCCCAGCCTTGCAGAACTCTGGTCATTAATCTAGAATCTGTTTGTCAGTCCACAAAAAGTTGCTTCCAAGGGGCTTTTTCCATGACAATTACAGCTGGTACTAGCAGCACTGGAGAGGTGGCTGAGGCATGTTGAGATGGAGGGGCTGCTTGCTGGTGTTTAATCAGGAGCAGGTCACACGTCATGAAGTGGGGTGATAAGCAGCACCAAGGAAAATCAATCCCCTCCATTTATACTTTGGCACAAGCCATTCAAGAGTCTGGCTGGTCAGTGGGAGGAGCAGAGGGGGTTACAGTGGAGAGGGAAGCTGGATGGAGTACCAGGAGTGACTTGAAAATGTTTCAGCTTCTTCAGTCAAGGAAGAGAAGCATCTCATGGCTGTGTGTCTTGTTCAGCAGCCAAATCCCACCTGTGCTCTGTACCACAAAGCCTTCAGCTCCAAAACCTGCTTTGCCAACAGTTCTGGCTCCAGCCCAGACAAAACTGGGGATGCAGGGATGGAGCTGTTGCAGAGTTCAAGGAGTCTGAAACACTTCTGCCTGCAGGAGTGTCCCATCCTCTGCTGCTCCAGCACAACTCCTACCCAGAGAAATGGATTTACTCTGCCCTGAGTGACTTCTCCAAGGCAGGAGTTTGGCCAATGATTCATGGTGGCCTTGTGCTGGAATCTCATCTCATTGCCATCTTATGGGCCATGTTTTCTGTGTGTACCAGCCCTAGTAAGAGATTTTCACCTGCCTTTGAAATCTCAGGTACAAGAGGGATTTGACAGGTATGGGATGACCTAGTATGCAAATTATTACATTCCTGACCTGGAAACTCCTCTTGTTTCTCCTTTGTTCTGCATTTGGGACGAAATCAATGAAAGCATTTCAGCAAAGTCAGTACCAGCTGCCCTGGTGGGAAATACCTTCAAAGGATCCCTTTTGCTGGTGCTGCAAAGCTGAACACAGCTCAGGAAATAAGGAAACTCGGCCGAATTTGGGAACTGCATCCACTGACACCACCAGTAATTGGCCCATTGTCCCTTTGAGGAGTTCTAATGGAAATCTTGGCCGGTGATGGGAGTGCTGATGTGTTAATCACCAGAGCATACACCCGCCTCGATTGCTGGCCAGCTCTGTGGACAATTTCTGCTCAGGTTATAGATTGGCTCATCACGTGCAACGTAGAGTAGTATATCCAGGAGAAAGAAAATAATTAATTCAACACAAAGGAGCAAGAAACTAAACTGTTTAGATAACCTTAGGCTTTTTCTGCTAAGAAAATCAATATGGTTAGAAGCTGGGAAACAATCCACATTGCCAGCAGAGTGAGGCTGCAGAGCCACAGAGAAACCAATATGGATGACCAATACAGTTCCGTTTCCTTTTTTTTTTTTTTTTTACTTATATTACCTTTTTTTAACAATTCTAAGTGTTTTACTGTAGTTTGCACCTATCTCTTAAGGTAGCTTTGCCTGTAAATTTTAATATTATTTGTATCCAAAATGTTGGTTTACAGTCTCCTTTATCTGAAATGCTACAGCCCTATGAGTTCCCTAATCTTTTGATGATATCCATTATTAGAGCACAGAAAATCTGGCATAGAAAAGACTGTGTCAACTTGCAATTTCCCAGTGTGGGTAGTTTATTCTCTGTATTCCATTCACACATTTTATGTCCTCACCCCGACAGCCAACATGGGTGCTAATTAGCAGCTACACTCCTCCTGGCAGGTTGTGTGGGCACCCTTCAAGTACCACTTGACACGAATTTAATTCACATCACGGATTAACTGCTTTGTTATTTGCATTGCAAAAACACCAGCAGGTCCCAGGTAGGGCTGGGACCCCAGAAGAGGGAGAAGGACTCCCAGCAGTGTAGAAAATGTAATTAAGTGTGAGGGCATTAATAGGCCTCAAATGACCCTAACCAGCCTCAGCTGGGACCCACATCCACACCCTTCCTCTGGGTCTGAGGATTCCATTTAAGCAAATGCCAGGAAGTCCAACCCTTCCCCAAACTACGCTGTGGATGTAGCTCTTTGCCCTGATGCAGAAGCTCTTTTCAGACTTGGCCCAGGGCTGTAGAGAGCTGTTTCCAGCCCTGTCTCATGGGTGGTGCCTGGACCAAGGCTGCAGCCTTGTGTCTGTCTTCTTTTGCTCCTGTGTACATTCCTTGCACGGGCTCTGGACTTGATGGGTCGCCTTTCCTTATCTGGGACTGTTGATAGACCCTGTCACCTCCAGTGCCGTGGTCTTCCTCAGCTCCCAGCTTGCCTTCTGTTCTTGCTGCTCCCTGATAACAAGACAGAGAAGTGGGGAGGAAGGAGTGACTACAGCAGCACAGGGAGCACTAGAGGAGCTGCCACTAAAGAGCGAGGGGGCAAGGAAGAAAACCTTTCCTTGTGTGCCTGCAGTGAGGAAGAGATGTATTTGGTAGTCTTCATCCCACAGGAGGGACAGAAGGAAACTGTGGGGACATAATCTTGGGGAGGGAGTGCTTGTGTCTTCCTTATCCCTCAGGTAGCATTCAAGGAGGAGAAAGGGTGTCCACACCACCTCTACTCCAGCAGTCAGTGGATGCAGTCAGGGCAGGCAGCCAAGGACTGCAGTGGGTTGTGCTTGCTGTGGATCAATCTTTGATTTTTGTCTGAAGACACAGGGGAATCCCAGGCAGGAGTCCTGAAACACCTGGCCTGGGGGCCCATCTCTGGGTGCACCCAGAGCCACCTCTGCACTGGGAATGCTAACAGTGGTTTAGCTGATTTCATCCCTCCCTCTGCCCAGCCTGAGAGACTGAGTACGTGCTCCTGCTTTCCTTAGTCATTCCCACCTCATGTAATGCTGCACCTTGCTCTCTTTGGCACTATAGGTACGCCCTTAAGTTTGCAATGACATACAGAAACAATTCTGATTAATGGAGGAGGAAAAACACAAGAGCAAAGAGCTCTTTTTAAGCAAATAATGAAATACTCTAATCTTTGGAAGAAGCTTGCTCCCTCTGTGTTTTAAAGCTTATGTTGCTGAGAGGAGATGCCACTTGCTGCAAACCTTATTTTTTTTTTAATCTTGGGGAGGGACTAAAGACAGAAGTAGTCAGTAAAATAAGTATCTATAGACACTGAAGAGTCAGGAAACAGCGAGATCTCCTCCCTTTCCATGCTTTGTATGCCAAATGGCTACCAGTGCTTGTCAGCCTTGCAGAGCATCAGGGAGTGTAGCAGACTGTGTGTTCCAGACATAAGGATTGCCAGCTGGGCTGCCCCATAAGGCAGTGCTTCTCTCCAGTGCTGCTGAGCCATCTCTATGCCCAGCACAAACAGCAGGTTGGTGAAAGCCAAGCTAGAGCCCCCCAAAAAAGCTCAGAGAAGGGAGTTCAAATCCCTCGTGGGGGTTTCTTAAGCTCATCTTGCTGTGCTGCCAGCCCGGAGCCTGCATGGAGCTGCGCCAGCCCAGGTGGAATACTGTGTGAAACAGCTCTTCATGCTGTGGGCAGGAAGACTTTAGGAGATTTTTACTGAGCAAGAAACCTTAGATTTCCCCTTAGGGACCAGAGATGTGCATACTAAGGTGTTGGATGATAATATAATCTATAAAACTCTCATGCAAAGAGGTGTTTCTCTGTAAAGAATGAAGTGATGTTAAACAGTGGGAGATTAATCACTCCTCCTCCCCTTTCCTCCCACTTACCTCGGGGATCATTAGGTCTCAGGAAGGTTTTAATTCTGTGTGTACATGGGAAAATTGACAAGAGTTTCACCTGACTGGTGACTAGGTCATGTTAAGATCTGTATCACAATCAACACTCATTAGTCCAAAATAGCAAAGAAACAACACATCCTACTGGGAGAGGAGGATATTTATCAAATTAGGAGGCTTTTATGGAGGATTACCTTGACAACTGCACATACAGCTCTTCCTTCTACAAGAGCTTTCACCTGTATAAGCAGGAGTCAGGGAAAACTGGTGTCCCTTGGCATCCCTCTCATTTAGTGATCACAGCTTGATGTCCCGGGCTGCTTCCTCCAAGGAGCCTTTCCACCACAGGAGCTTTGGGGTGAGCATTTCAAAATGAGTTAATCAAAACTCATCTGTTTAGTGCTGAAATAATGTCTTACTCAAATGTAAAGCCCCTGAGACTGGCCTGGGGTGGATTTACTCCAATCTGAGCCCACGTTGTGCCTGGATTTATTTACTATGAAACTGTTGGAAACTGGACTTTCCCATGCAAAGCAACAGCTGTGATTCACCCTCAGTCATATATTGATCAGATTTTGATCCTTTTTAATAGAAAATGCTCCTGAGAATTTATTTCTGTCCAGAAGAGATTGGGTTGTGTCTGCTCTTTATGGGTTAACAGTAGATTTCTTATATTCATCTTCTGGTGCTTCAAGTGATGCTAATCTGTGCAGAGAACAGGGACAATAATATGGGATTTAAGGGATCAAATCAACTGAAGTAAAAATCAAGATTGTGGAGGAAACAGATTTGACTTAAATGTTTGAACTAAGACAAAACTCAAAGGCTGAAAACTTGCAAGTAGGTAAGAAGGGAAAATATTCAAGTATAATCTTTATTTCTTACCCAGTGTGTTTTAAAAATAGAAATGGAATTTTTTTCTAGTTTTGAAGCTTCTAGTTTTTATAGTATCAATAACTAAAGTGAGAACGAGCTTAGATCTTTAAAAATCTTTAAAAGTAGCTTATAATGACTGTGCTAGTCTTTTATAAAGAAGAAAATCTGCTGCTTTCCTCCCAGTTTACCAAAACAGGCATCAAAACAGCCTTTCCCTCTGCAAATTAAACTAGAAGCAATATTTTACTCTGCCTATTCCAAAGGTGATTCTACTGGTAAATGCTTCTGTGGGGGGTGCAGTGAATTTTAAACACTCCATCCTCTTTCTGTGAAAGATGCTATTGAAGTGTATTACAAGCTGTTATCAAGTTTACAAAAGAGATTCACTCTGGAATTATGGTATTTTATGTCAACTTTCAGCTTAAACTAAACTTTTATAGCCAGGATATAAACTCCTGAATATGGGGTCTTTGTAACAGAAAACTTGTCTGACTAGAGGGTCAGGAGGGGCAATGGTATAATGCAATTTATAGCCTGATCAGCTTGGATATACACTTCATCACAGTACAATATTAGGAGCAGATGTTACAATGACAGTCCTTTTTCTGTTGCTGTGTAAAAGCAACACAGTATAGTCCTAAAACAGAGCTGCTGTTTCCTTAACGGGAGAGCAGGGTAGCTCACTTTTCCCAGAAGTATTTTCACAAGCATAGCCTTTCCAACTGCAGCACCTCAGATACCCCAAAGCCCCTTCAAATACAAGGGCATTGAAGAGAAAATCTCTGGTTTTGACCTGTGAAATTGGAGACTAGAAGCACACGAAAATCAAAGGCTTGAGCTTTCTTGAGACAAAGATCAAGCTATAGGGGCTCCAGGAGGTGTTGGGAGAGGGAAGCTGTTTTAAAGGTGAGAGACAGGGTGTTTGCCATGGGTGGAATCATGAAGGTTGGAAAGGGAGTTCTCTGGCCAACACCTGCTCAAAGCAGGGCCAGCAGAAGGAATAAAGTCACTTTTTATTAATGGTCCATGCAAATAAGTTTTACCTCTGTTGAACTCAAGAATATTTCAGTGCTTGCTCAGTGCCCAAATCAACCAGTTCAATGCCAGATGTCACCCTAACGCTACCTGAACAGAAACTTTCTCCCCGGATCACAGTGCAATGTGTATGTAACAGATAAAATCGAAATGTTTAAGCTTTCTCTTGTCCCCTTGACACCCTCCACCCACTTTCTTTTTACTTTGCTAATAGAACAGAAATGAACAGTTGCTTTAAGGCATTTAATAATTATAAAAACACTTTATTTTGAACCCTGGGTGTTATTCTTTGTTGTTCTTTGAGCTCGTCCTGTGAAAGATCCCTGGGACCAGATGGTTTTTTGTTCTGTGCTTGAGCAGATTCTGCTCTGGGAAGCGAGAGTTCAAATACAGAGCTCCCAGGCATTACTGGAAATCAAATAATGATATCAGGAATGTCTCCCAGTAATTTTCAAAAAACTGATTATGTGAGATTACTGACTACGGAAAATCATGTATGTGATTATTTCTGTCTTTATTTTTTGTTACTGTCTTAAATTCTGCAAGGTTGAGGGAAGACAAGTCTCCTTGCACCATCTCTTTGTCTCTGTCTAGATCCTTTCCAAGCTGCAGAACTACATCTTTTGCCATCTACCACCTTACAACTCTGAGGAGAGGGCAATGTTGGTAATATCAGCAAGGAAGTTCTTGGGGGAGACTGAAGGTTTCTGTCGATTCAGCCGGTGCCCATTGTTGAGGTATCATTACCTACATGGCTGCTGGTGTTTTGCGTCACCAGCAAGGTTAGCAGGAAAACAGTGAGATTTAAAATGTATCGAATGCAGTCTACTCTCTTTAGTTAGCTCCTGGCTGCAAGAAACGCTGTGAACTACCAGTGAACCCTGGCTGAGAGTTAATGCCTGTCATTTCATGCTTTTGGACAGCTTCCCTGGTGTTTTCTAATGGTGCTTCTGGCCTAGAAGGTGCTGGGTAATCCATGCACTGAAAAGGGCAGGGATGGTGTCTGTCTGAGGAGGTCAGACAGTGGAAGCACTGAAGAGAGACTGTTTCAAGAGAAGGAGACTGAAAAGATACCCTTGTTTAATATTCTGTTATGTGCCAGTGTGTACCAGAAAGCACATCCTGGGCATGGCATTCAGAGCAAGGCTCCATTTTCCATGGCCTGCCTATATTGCCAGTAAGATTTGACTGTGAAGCTTACAAACACTGTACAACTAAACCTCCAAAACATTCAATCTTCTGATTTCCAAATAGATGCCCAGACTGGCCTTTTATTATTTGATAAGTTCATGCATTATATCTTTTTGCCCTTGCAAAGTATTTCACAGGAACAAACTTTCTGATGCCATTTTGGCTTGTCTGAATTGCACATGCATACACGTGATTTTCAAGGTATTTCTTAGAATTTTCTAAGTTTTCTAAGCATTAAACACAGGGGAAGCAGGGACCATACATGGTTATAATAAGAGTTTCTCCTGACTCTATGTAATTGACTGTTGGTTGTAAAACAAAGCACCAAAATGGATCTTTATGACATCTGTGATGCTGTCTAGTAAGCTGGGTGCTGAAGGACAGACCAGAAGCTCTGGTTTTCCCTGTCAGTTCCCTTCATTTTCCTGTTTTCCTTCTCCACAACTACTCCACTTCCAACCTGACTTCCTACCAAGTTCTCTATGTATGCACAGTTTGTCACTCTATGATAATCTTGATGGAGGCATCAAGGAGAAATCATCATGAAAAAAAAGAGGTAGGATGAGTGATTAGAAAATTTCTGGAAGATGGGATGACAGGGTGAATCTCATAGGCAGGAATTTTTCTCCCCTCCCATAATCCTGGGGAACCCAGGACTTTAAATTAGGGCAGATGTGTTCTGTGTTTTCACACATCAATCTTTCATTGGCCTTGCATCAATCATTCACTGGTTTGTGCAAATAACTTCTCCCAAACAATATTCTCCTGTCAGAAACAGGCACTGTCATCTGCAAACCTGTTTGAATATTTCATTATTACCAGAAGATGCTTTTTGTTAAAGTTTTTTGTGTATTTTCTGTATGACATAGCAACATAATCCCTGTGCTCCTTGCCCTAATGAAGCTGGAAGGCCAAGGTAAAACCAGACAGTGACTGGGTCTGTGTCCTAGAAACCTTTTCTTTGTAGTCTGTGAAGAGATGAACAAAGGTAGCTGCAAACAGGGAGCACTTGTTCACTGCTTGTTTGATTCCAGTCCGGCCAGGCTCAACCTAGCTGATGACAGGAGTGACTAATTGGTTTTATAAATCCAATTTATATGCATACAAAGCTTACTTTGGATAGCTATTCCTTCAGGCAAATATTAAGCCATAGGTTACAGTTCCAGTAGCTGACAGACTGCCTGTGTTCTGAAGGTGCTGCTGAAAGCTCTTTGTGCATGGCCCCTGAGAGGCTGCACTGGCCTGAGTCTAGGTCAGCATGGATGAAAAGGGCTTATGTGGGGAGAAGCAAAGCAGAGAACTGAGGGCAGTTCTGGTGAAAACTAACCTGCACAACAACTTCTGAAAAGGAGGTCTGGCCAGCCGTGGGAAACTGCAGTAAGCTGACTGATCTGAGTACTGAAAACTAGGCCTACCCAGAAAGTATATCACTGATGCAATAAACAGTAAATGCCTATGAACTGGGTTAACTCATGACTGGCTTGGCCAGTAAAGTGTTTACTCAGTGAAGAGAACATGGTACTTACAATGGAAGTGAGTTTTTATTCCTGATGACACAGAGATGACCATTACTTTCTGTGATGGTAAATAGCTTCTGCAGGAACAGTGTTTAACTCGATACAGGGCTTTTCAGAAGTGCATCAACAGATTAAAACTACAAATTAACACAGTGTTGCTGTGTTCCTGTGGTCTCAGATTTCTACCTCGATATACAATAGCTCCTGCAAGTGTGCATCGAACTTTTTGTCTTTGTGCTGTCTCACCGGGTTTCTTGGTGCTATGCTTTTGCAGTAGAAAAGGCTTTGAAATCAATTGCTGAAATGTAGTTCAGTTTATGGTTCATAAAGGGCTTTGAGAAACCATTTTGTATAGAAAGTGTAACATAAATAGAGGCAGCATATTCATTCCCTTTTCTTGGTTTTGAAATTATCCTATTAAGCTGGCAAACCTGTCAAATATGTAACTTAACTTACTGAAGCCCTACCTACCAAGAGGCACTTAAGTGGATGCTAAAAATTAAGCATGTGATTTAATCCTGCCTTATACAATTCTTAAACACAGGCATAAGTCTCACTGGAGTCAAGGCAAGCACATTAAAGCTAAGTGTGTGCTAAGCACTCTGTTAAATCAAGGCCTAACTCTGGTTACTTTCATATTCCTTTCTTATTCCGAAAAACAACAAGTATGCTACAAGAGGCAGTGACATCTCAACTTCTGCCCCCATTAAATAAGTTAAAAAATCATGAATGGTAAAGCAATTGCATTGCCATCATACTACTTTTCTTTTATGATTAATCCAGAGTTTGATATGTCTTTCTATAGGATTAATATCTTAACAGCAAGGTAATAGGTAGTGTGACATTTAATCTCTTTGATTAAATTCCATACTAAAAATGTCCCATAAATAAAAGAAACAATTGAGGCGATCATAAATTACCTTCATTGTTGCAAAGTGATGGATTTAGTGGTTACAGAGGGTAAAATCTCATGAGCTCATTAAAAGCTATAAGGGTTTTTTCCTTCCACAGCCCTAAAAGACGTTGTGGCCTACGGCAGGTTTTTCTCACATTGCTTTCATTTAATCAGTCAAAACCTTAAGAGGAAATAGGAGATGCTTTATATATGTGTCCATTTCATTTTCTAGTAGAGATCACCAGATCCAAATAGGGTTTTCTATCTCAGGTGCCTCCTGTGGCCTCAGTACTGTGTGCCTAATGAGAGAAAGGTGTATTTTTGAGTTAATAGCCAGAATCATATTGTTTCAAAATCTGAGTCTGTTTTTCAGCTCTGGCACTGACCTCCACTGTGACCTTGGGCAAGTCACAGAAGGCCAAGTATTCAAGAGCTCAGTATCAACCACAAGAGCCAGATCAAAATGTATCAACCACAGCCATATTGCCAAATTAACATGGTTTGGATGCAGACCAGGAAAATGTGCTCTTTTGAGTATTTGCCAAAGAGCATCACAAGGGAGATGCTTATCTGAGTCTCTCCGAAAATCTACATGCAGGTGAAGGTCCCAAACCTTTCAAGGCTCCACTGTACTACTTAAATGTACCTGGAAAATTCATTTCTCCCTTTCCAAATTAGCCCAACCAAAAGGGCTTCCACTTAGCATAATATTATATAATTTTCTTTTTCAATTAGAAACACTACAAATATTAAGTCAGCTTTTGCCTTTTTGTTTGACTATAGCAGGCAAAAAAGTCACTTGGCAAGGGCAATAAAGTGAACAAGACTTTCATCCAAGTTGCTGGGGGTTTCAAGGCCTCTCATGAGAACTTTGCTAGCTCCTGAAATTTGAGCTGTCCCTTTGATTCCTCACAATCAGCTGTCACGACATGAAGCCCATCCTCCAACAAGAACGGCACAGATGCACAGGCTGCTCCGTGCCTCTGCTGAGCTGCAAGGTTAGGTGTGGACAAGAGGCTTCTATACTGTCTCACAGTGCTGTTAAAGAAAAAAAAAATTAAAATGGGATTAAGGATTCAAATGAAAGGCTTTCTGTAAAGATGCGATTTTAATATAAAAGGCTGACAGCAGAGAAGTCCCCCATGGTGCAGTTTGTAGGATCTTCTAAGAGTTTAGCAAGATTAAGTTAATGCAAATTACTTGAGGAGTATCTGCACAACCCACAATGAGGCTGGTTGTGCTGCACATTTCACCAGTTGAAATGCTGCATTTCAGTGTTAAACCTCATTCAAGTGCCCATGAAAACAGCACAGCTGACAGTGCTGGGAGCATCAGGTTTCCTACTGGGGAACTCCTGTGGAAGCCTTAGTGCCCATGGCCTGGGTATTCTGCAAGGGTGGGCCATGAGTGGTTTAGCTGGGGGTCTTTGCCATCAGCAGAGGGTGGGAAACGCCTAATTCAGCCTCAAAAACACAAAACCAAAACAAAAACCCCACAAAACAAACAAACAAACAAAAAAACCCTGCCCATACTGACCAAGAAATTTCTCATTACTATCTCAAGAGCTGCCTACAGCCTATGTCCCTTAAATTGAGGGAGGCCTGTTTTAGCAGAGATTCATGGGAGGCAGAAGCTTGCTGACAGGCCCTGGTAAATCAATCAGACCTTGGATTGCTTTTTAAAAACTTCAGCCTATTTTTCTGCAATCTGCTGTTGAGCATGCCCTGTTCTGACCGGTTCCTTTCACAATGACCTCCAACACTGTTTTGTTGGAGAAGCTATAAAAGGAGAATGGGCTTAGGGCCAGGGACCCTTGAAAAATGCCTTGCTATAGAGGGTGGCAGGGCCTTCAGACAGTGTAAGACTGGCATCAAAAATTCCTGTTACTGGAGATCTAATAATGCTTTGGGTGGATTAGCAGGGAATGCAGCCTAAAGGGTCCAAAAGGGAGGAAAACCATGACTTTGCGTCCCTGTGCTTTGAGTTTTTTTCTTTCTTTTCTTTGTGTACCATCATATTGTAATTCATTTATCACAGACTGGGACAGTGCAATCCTGGATTACTGTAAAAATCTCACAGCAAGCTTCCAGATGTGGATTCTTCATGAACCTTGCCAAACACTTCTCTTCCATCACCCATGTTGGTCTGAGAGTCACAGACCATAGCTGGGGATGGAGATGTTTTGTATTCCCTATAGGAATGTTTTTAGGTTTTCACACAAAAAAATAAATACTTTTCACTATGACTGATTTTAATTCAAAACTCAATTGTCCATAAGAAGGGGAAATTCAGAACTTCCCATGTCCTTTGTTATTAGGCTGATTGTGCTCCAGGCAAGAACTAATAGGATTTAAGGGAACTGGTAGCTACCAGGGCAATTTCAGGAGTTTGTGACATGACCTGAAGAACTGATTGATTTGCACTATCCCTTGACAAGGAAAATATATCATGTACAAGGAAAGAAGCAGCCAGGCATCTGAGGTCAATTGACCAGAATCCCACAGTGCAGAAATGGGGTGCAGAGCAAACGAAGCAGTTCTTTAATAGCAGGAAATCACCCATTTTCTTTGAAGCCAAGGGGATTGTTTTCAATGTGTTCTCATTTATATTATAAATAAAGTACCCATCTCAGGTAGATGAGTGCAGTTGCTCAATTCAGACCAAAGTCAAACATCTCTGACTGCTTTAATATTTGTTTGGAAGATAATAGTTTAGAATGGACTGGGTTGAAACAGGCCAATTTTTGATACAACTAAGCCTTGATGATTGTTGTTGTTGTTTTCAATTTGCATTTGTTCTAGTTCCTTTTTTGCAAGCAGACCAGTTCACCCTTTGCTGGGGATCACAAATTAGCTATAAGTGTGGTCCTTGCAGCAAACACAGTATTCCTTTTCCATTACTCACTTTCACTCTCCCCGTGTACCTTTTACATCCTCACATCCATATGTGTCCAGTTTTATGCCCACATCCATTTTAATAAGTGAATTTCCAAAGTTTGTGTGGATGAGTATTTACAGGAGCTTCCTTATTTTCCCTCACTCTTTGTACATCTACTGAGCCTGGTGCCCAAACAAACAACACTAGCAAATAAAAATGTTCAGCATCACCTTTTTTTTCCCAAGTTTTTTTCCTATAACATACTTCATTCATGAAAACTGGCATAGTTATAAGGACTGTCACCAGGGTCATCCTAAAGCAGAGAGTTAGTACGTTACCAGGTGACTCTGAATTTGTATTCATATTATTCATGTTTAGGTTTGATTTAGAGGTTATTCTCTGTAGGGTTTTAGGGTTTTTTGGTTTTTTCCTTCCCTTAAGTACTGCAAAGTGTATTTCAGGTTGCCTTGAATAGCTGTTCAAAGGATTGCCCTGTATATTTATTTGATTTTTCTTCTAGAAGCCCATAATTTAGTTGTAGCAGATTTAGAAAATGAGCTGTAAAACAGAAATCAAAACAGGGAGTTCTGGCATTGGTGGTAGTCCTGCCTGAGCTGGAGGCTTGAAGAACAATGAAAGCTGCAGATCTGGAGCCACATGCTTTGGGCAACAGCTAAGCAGAACGAGAATTCAAAAGAGGGATTGAGCTAGGGAGAAAAGGGATTTACTGGATGTATTTCAGTGGACCAGGACATGGGATTTGATGGCATCCTAGGACTGATCCCAACACTGTAAGCAGCCTTGAAGACAAACACAGGATTTCTGTCATGTATTTGCAAATACCCTGGAGCAGTAGGCTCTGGTCACAGCCAGAGGCTTTTTTTTAGGGTTGACAATACATATTGATAATACTTGGCATTTACCTGCCAAGTTGAGAGTTACTGGCGCTGGAATTTTTGTCTGTTTAGTTAAGGAGAGAACAGAAGTAACACAATCTGATTTCCCCAGCCATTCACACCTTCACAATGAAGCCTGAGCTTCTAATGCTCCTGGTCCCATTGCTGTGTGGGTTTTCTTTAAACTATTAAGTTCCTATGATAAATAGGTTTGAGGAAATCTCTTCATTTCAGTGGATCCCATGAGCAAAAAAAGTAGGGCTGTATATATGAAATAAAGTATTAATTCTGAATTATTTACTCAGTTCCACTTACTTGTTCTCATTTCCTTCTTTTTTACTTAAACCAGATCATTCATCTTCCCTTTGTTCCTTAAAGATATTTCAAAGGTTTTTAAATCACTTTGCACATATCAAATGCTGTTAGATACCACCATAATACTTTTGTTAGGGATATCTACAAATAATATTACATGCATTGAAGTAAATAAACCTCATTATCTTTCTTAACTCAATTAATCACAGTTAATAATGTTAATGAACACTATTTGAGTGTCACTGTCAGAGATTTAGGACTAATTGATCTCATTATGAACTTCTGTGGAATTACAATCCTCTTCAAATTTATCCCTCAGTACTATCAAATTTTATGTGAGGTCAGCGTTTTCCTATGAAGTTTTGAAACATAAATTCAATGAAAAACATTGATTTTTAGAAGCATTTTGAAATATTTTGAGTTTGACAGCAAAAGGGCCCAAGAACTAGAAAGTGAGAGGGACTGGAAATTGAAAGGGAAACTACACAGAATCAAACTTCTTTTCTTCTCTTGCTACACTCCACCCTCCATGTGACAGAGGTGTCACCTGAGCAGCAGTGACCCAAATCCCAGACAGGACTCGGTCACCCAGGGGCCAAGTCTGACTTACAGATATTGACTCAGAGGCATAAAGGCCACCCCAATGGTCCCCAAAGCACACGGACTTTACCTCTCTATTCCCTCACAGCTTGTCTTAGATACACTCCTGCACTTGGATCTCCACATTTGGGGGTTGTAGGAGGGTATTAGTCTGTTTCTAGGCTGCACTAAAACTGTTTTATTTAGCAGATTGCAGAGGCCTGACAGGATACAGTTAATTCTATACAGAGCCACAGAAAAGATTATTTTATTTTCATTAAAATGTTGTTCCTTTTTTTTTGGTGAAATGTTGACAAAACCAATATATTACATTTCTTGAGCATTTTAAAATTTAAAGCAACACCTTTAATGTTATATTAATACTATTTTCTAGTTTTGATGCTATTTTTTTTATTTTCCATATATCTCCCATTCTGTTTTCTGGCATGGATTAGAATTGGCAGTATCTAAAATACCTTGAAAAATATGTCTTCCAATAATTCTTTGCAGTTGAAAGTAGGAATATCCAGTGATATAAAAGAGACAGTTTTGCAGTTAGACTTGATAAGTATCTATTCACATTAATGCATAACAGCCTTCTCTACGAGGTGCCCAAATCTTTCTCAAGCACAACAGCCTTTCCTTAGAGTTTTTCCCACTCCCACAGCATGAAAACAGATCAGCTGCTCATTTCAAAAGTGCTAATCCTAAATAAACATAGTTTCTGTATTTCAGTCTCCAGTTATAAAATGTTAAATGTCTGTGTTGGGCTTGAGGTCAATCAGTTTGAATTTTTTAAGAACCACAGCCTGAAGCATCTCCAGTGTGGCATTCCCTCAGTCAGGCAGCCTTAAATCCCTTCCCCACTCCTCATGCTTTGCAAAATAAGACATTTTTATTCCTACGTAATTACCAGGCAGAAAGATTCAGGAAAAAAAAGGAGGGGGAAAAACACTTTAGAACTCTAACTAGTGAATTGTCTGAGCCTTTCCATCAGTTCACTTTAACTGCTCTGTGGATAACTTCCCAAGTTTCTTTCAGTGACTATGCTGGGTATTAGTTTAATGGGTCATAGTTACTGATTGGATCAAAAATACAGAAATGCCACCACTGAAGCTTAAAAAAAACCCTCAGAGCTGTTCAAGACGAAAGTAAAACTCAGCACAGCAACACAATACAGTATGCAACTGTTGGCTTTCCCTTACCAAGAGAGCCTTTCCTGACCTTGCTGCACTTCCCCTATAAGAAAAAGGTGGTTATTTCCTCAAAAAATCCAGATGTTATAATATCTGAAGCCAAAATCTATTTCCTTTTTCTTTGGAAGGAAGGGGGAGCAAGGCTGAGGCTTTGAGTGCAGGTCACTGGAATGACCTAGAATTGGTTTAGAATTATGAAGATCATCAGTTTTGCCAGGTGTCAGTGGCATTTCTGTTCTAGGGCAGTCTGGTACAACTTCATTATTGCAGTGCTTTATTGAAGTCTTTGAGGGGTAACTAAGGAGCTATTTACATTGACCTTTACAACACTGGCCTGAGGCTCAGAACAACATGGCAATATTCATTGCCAGTACAGCTCTGCAGAGATATTTCACACTGCAGGAGGTGGGAAGGAGGCAGATTGTTACAGCAATGGCCTGAAAATTTCCAGGTACAACAACTGAGAGATTCAGTGTCTCAGCACCAGGGTCTGGGGGTGTTTGCAGCCCTACTTGCACCTTGCTCCTGCCCTGCATGGCTGCTGCACTGCCACGTGCTGAGATGGAGACATCTGCTCATTTAAACTTGTAAGACTGAGACTGCAGACCTTTGCCACATCTCAGTCTCCAGGACTGCGTTTTACTTTGATTTGTAAGTTTTAGGTTGTATTTGATCACATTCGTACAGCGTCTCTTTGGAGCCGTAAAAATGAACTTTAAAAACAAGTGAATACTGAAGCTCACTGGGCTCAAGAGTGGGGTCTTGAAAATAAAAGTATTTCAAGACTCGAAATCCAGAATGTGAGTAGTACCAGCTGAGCTGGATCTCTAATGCTCTTTTTCTCTCACTGTGGATTTGCTCAGGAACATTCATTGTATCAGTTACTTGCATTTGAGTTCCACCTTCAAGGAAATATGAATCTCTTAATGAAATACAATTTCCAGGGACAGGTCCCAGTCTGGCATGTGTCAGGAAGGACAAACCAGAACGTGTATATTTTTACCACATTAACTCTTCTCAGGACTTTCTGGGAAGGAAAAGAATCCTTGCGTTTCCTACCAAAATCCTTGCCTTTCAGTCTGTGTATAGACACATATTAGAGGGATGCAGTGTAAAAGAAGCATGCTATCCATTTCTTGTAACTTTAAATAAAGATTTCTTATCAACACAGTTTTAGGATGTTTTCCCACTTCAGAATCTGAGCCAGCTATATTAGCTTTCAGACAGGTTCAGATGAGTTTTCATCCTATTTAATAGAATGAAAACCTGAGAAAGATGTGAGGGGCTCAAGAATTCAAAATTAGTTCATTGTACTTCGGATGAAGAAAATTTCAGATTCAGGATGAAGGCACAAGTCCAATACAGCTTGACAAAGATTTATCATCTTAACAGAAATGTAATAGTAAAAGAACTTCCTGGATGACAAAGTTTAGTCCCCTGCTAATACCTGCATGATATAATCCCTTAAAAAAAATTACTTTAAACAGACTTTTATTTTTTTAAAAAATAGATTGGTACTTGGTAAAAAGGAAAAGACTAAAAGTTTTTCAGTCCTGGCACAAATAGGTAGACAAGCCTTAAAACAGAAAACAACAGCCTTAGTGATTTTCTGTGTGAAATCAAGGTCACTGAGGACTTTGAGGAGTGCAAGGTGAGCAGATCAGTCGCATGCCCAGCAGAAGCAGGCAGGAACTTCTGCTCCCTTTTATTCTAACTGGAGGGGAATACAGGCGATGGCACAGCAAAAGACTGTCTGCAGTGATAAAGCATCCTGTAAACCTTGTAATTCGTGCCTCCTGTGAAGTGTGCCAGAACTGCAGCAGAAGCAGCACAATCCAGAACTGACTGACGCTTTGCCAAGGAAAGGCGCAAGCGCAGGAACGAAAGGGTTGCCACCCTCTCCTCACAGCCCAAATGTCACACGGAGATGAAGGTTCCCACGAGTAACAAGGCTCATTTCCCAGGGAGAGAGCATGCAGCACCAGGGCTCTTCACAGATGGAAAGTGGTAGTGGAGCAGGGAGCTGGGTACACGCACGGGCTTCGAGATCAGCAGCAACAACAGAGCTGACTTCCCTGCTGTCACAGCGCCAGCTGCAGAAGCTTCACGCTGTTCCCAACTGATCGCTCAGGAAATCTTCAGGAACATGGAAGGAAAACTACACTCTGAAAAATGAGGCGCCCTACAAACAGCAATCCTTGCTGTGTCACTTCGGAGTGCTTTGAAAATGCAAAAATAGTAGGCTATAGGAGCTAAAGCACTGTTGGCTTTGCTTGGGGGCCAGGAGAGCTTCTGAAGTCATAAGGTCATCAGAGCTCCTGTTTTCTTCAGAATTTGCCTCAACCCCTTGTACCCACTTAACTAGATTGAAATTATCAAGAAACCGTTGATTCTGAATCCCAATTTAAACTTCCTGATGGAAGATGAGTCCTTCACAAAAATTAAAGCATGAAGGAGAAGATGCACTTGATTAAAGGTTTAGAAGCTTCAGGAATTCATTGTTACCTTAGGCAGAAGAAACAATCCTGCATTTTACTTAGTATTAAATATTTCACCTTGAGCATCTTACAATAATTGATAACTTGCTAACAATTAGCCAGCAAGGCCATCTTCAAAGTGCAGATCTTGTCTCTAAGAAGTCAGGAACACTGAAGGTGATTTGATCATTTTAGGATTAGTGGGGAGGTAGGTGAAATTACTCTTCTTGTGTTGTTGCGTGATGCCCAGATATAAATCTAGTTTACAACAGATGCCCTCTTCCCTTGCTCTCTGCAAGGTAAAATAAAAAAATCCATGAGTAAGAGCAAGAGCATTTCAAGACTTCCTGGTTGAATGTTCTACATCTTTTCTAGTTATTTTGCAATCACTAACTTGTAGAGCCACTGGCTTTTAGCTTTCCTAAAAAATGTGGTGGATTTGGCAGGGATAGAGTTATTTTTTGTCATAGTAAATGCTATGGGCCTTTTTGATCTGTGCTGGTGACAGTATTGATAATACAAAGATGTTTTTGTTCTTGCTGAGCAGCACTTGCACAGAGTCAAGGCCTTTTCTGCTCCACACCCCACCCCACCAGTGAGGAGGCTGGGGGGGCACAAGGAGCTGGGAGGGGACACAGCCAGGACAGCTGAGCACAGGGATATCCCATTCCGCTGGCATCATGCTCAGCACACAGAGATGGGGGAAGAAGCACAGGGGGATGTTCAGGGTGATGGAATTTGTATTCCCAAGTCATCACTACGTGTGATGGAGCCTGGCTGTCCTGGGGATGGCTGAACACCTCCCTGCCCATGGGAAGTGGTGTATGAATTCCTTGGTTTGGTGTACTTGTGTGCATGGCTTTTGCTTTACCTGTTAAGCTGTCTTTACTTTGACCATGGAGTTTTCTGACTTTTATTCTTCCAATTCTGTCCCAACCCCACTGTGGTGCTTAATTGCTGACAGGGGTTAAACCATGACAAATACCTGCACTTTCCTCCCTTCTTATTCCTGTCTTTTTGTCTGTCTACCTATTAATAGACTGACAGGATTAGTGTAATGCTTGATTGACTGCTTGTTGTCAATCAAGCCTCTCTCCCTTAGCAACCAAACAGTCATTTGGGTAGCAAATTCTGTCATAAATGGGAGGTGTAATGGAGGGAGGGCTCAATTTAGCCTCCCAAGACTTGCCCTTGTAAAAGAGGCGACAAAATTGCTGCTTCTGATTTCAGCTTTTTTTTTTTTTTCCTAAATCCAGACTATCCCTGTTGGCCACTCGTGATGTGCAGTACACAGCAGCCGATGCTCCCCACCTCTCCAACAGGCTTAGTGGTATCCCTCCTTTCCCAGTTGGGGAGATGGAATTTTTTTCTGGTTTTCTCTAGCCTTATCCCCTCCGTAGCCCAGCAGACTGTGCGGCTGCGGCAGGGGAGGGGAGCATCCTCCGCAGCCGGGTTTCCTTGCCCGCCCGTGCCGCTGTGCAGGAGGCTGCGCTCGCATTCGCGTGTGCGCGGTGCCACCGCGCGGTGCTGCCGCCGCGGTGCCACCAGCATCCCGCCAGCTGCCCCGAGCCGGGCACGGGCAATGCCCGCCGCGCCGCCTCCCTCCGGCCTGCCTGCATCCCTGCCGAGGGGCTGCTCCAGGGCTTCCCAAAGACCAGCGCAGTAAAGGCTCTCCCGGAGAAATCCGTGCGTGGCCAAGAAGGAGCGGATGGGATCTGCTTAATGGACTAGTGCCTGTCCTGACTCCCAGAGGAAGCAAAATGGGGATTCGTTTTTGTCCTATAGAGCTGCCTTCGCCTGGATTTGGGAAAGATAGAAGGGAACTGTGTTGGTTTTTAAGCATTCTTTACCACTATCAAGTGATCAGCCCTTGTCAGGTGCGCTGGCAGCATGAGGGATGTAGGGCACACAGCTGCCTCCTGCACTCTGTCTTTGCTGGCTTGTGCTGAATTCTGAAAAACTTTTTCTAGTGCTTCTCGCTCTGTAAGTAATGGCAACATTAGTGAGGTTAGAGACTGTAGAAAATATGTATCTAATGGCATTCTAGTATATTTTCTAAATTGCATTATGTTTTCCAGCAGGCTCTGACAGGGAATAATCTGTCTCATTATCCTGATTTTCTGTAGAAGCAAAGTTTGCAGGACTGCAAGTATCTCTACCATTCTTTCCTTCAGTTTGAATTTATTTGACACAGTGGAAGTTTCAAAGACCTGAAATTCCCATACATTTTGCAAAAATAAGAAAAGATCAGAGAGGCTCTAGTAGAGGTTTTACCCAGAATAAAGAGCGGAGCATAAACTGACCCTTGATTAGACATCAAAGTATGCACTTGGGAGAGCAGCTGGAAGACATAAGTCCACAGAATCACTGTCTCCTTTTGATGTGCTGCTTGCAAAATGACATGTTATTTTCCCCTATGCATGCAGAGACAAAGCAACATAAAGCGAACATCACAAGTGGTTCTCACACTGCTGCAATTTCCTAACAACTCGTTTTATAAGGTCATGGCAATACTCTGAAATTGTTAAAATGGCATCTGGGCTGCCTTTTGATCTAGAGGATTCTATTATCATTCCCTTTTTACAGTTTATTGTAGCAAGAAAGCACAGACCCTGAAAATATATACTCCAATATTTGTTTCTCAGGAATACTTATATTCTTTCAAATATACAAAGAAAGAACTCTTCCAGATGAATAATTTGTACTATAAAATTATTTCATGTAAGGCCAGATACAGATATCCATGTTCCTAATGAAGTACAGTCTTCTGAGTGAGTTGTCACAGTCAAGCCAGCAAAACAATTTTGGAATAAAAATTCCTATTACCTATAGGTAGTAGGAAAATCCTTAAATCAATTCAGAAGAAAGTGTTCCAAAAAAGGCATGAACAAATCCACACACCAAAAATAGGTGACACATTACCAGAAGATGGAAAAGGAGGCAACAGTATCAAATCATTCTGCATTGCCTTGATTCCTCTTTTTTTATATTCAGCTCTTTTGAATCATAGGTTTGAGACCCATGGTATAACAGGAAGAAAATGCCCATGCTATATGCAAGCCAAACTAAGTTACACCTATAGAGCTACCCCTGCTCCCCTCGGCTCCTTTCAACTCTTCCTTCCTGCACTAATTGTCTTCATGAAGTTTTTCTTAGAGTCTCTGTTCTCCCTTTATTTTTTCCAAGTGATGAGGGGCTAAGGAGTCCATGACAAATAGCAATTCAGACAAATCCATCTTGACTACTTTTCACTTTTGGCTTTATTTCATCTTCTCAATTTCATCTGCTTTTGACTCCCTGAAACAATTCAGTTTAGCTTGAAGATTTTTTCTTATTATTAATACAATGGCTCATTAGATTAATCTCTGCTTAAAATTCATGTCCTTCTCTCTCACCTCTGAGAGACAACCACTGAAAAGTGGCCTCCTCTGATGTGTATTTACTGGCTGTTGAAGGTCACTTTCTGAAAAACACATTTCCTTCCCCAAAAGTCTAAAGATTCAGGATGGACGGATGATAATCCATATCCTGTTCTCTTCCGTTATAGTTTGTTGTTTTAAATTTGAGGGTTTGGGGTTTTTTCAATCGAAGGAGATTTAGAAAAGCTTGCAGGAATTCAGTGTTTGTTATTCAAATTGTCTGTGCCACTGTCTTGACAAAGCAGCTGTGCTCTGAAAATGATGACATTTCTACCCCCCTGGGCTAGAAAAGGAAACTTCTGTCCAGGCTACAAAGATCTCTAGTGACATTAAAAGAGATTTTCATGAAGTGAAAGGCAAACACCATTAAAAGCTGTAATTTTTGCTCTTAAGAAATTATGCATATTTAACCAGATGTCTTTGAACTCATGCCACCTACGTTAAAAACAAACAGCTTTTTTGAGAATTTGAGGATTATTTTACATGAGAATTTAATTTGTTTAAAGGGAAATGAATATGGATGAGGATATTTGAATAGGTTCAGTGTGTTTGTCAGTCACAATTGCCAAGCCGGGACTAATCTTGGTGATTAGTAAGGGTAGTGATAAAAAATATGCTCGTACCCAATGCGCCTCCTGATTGGCAGTTTATTGCTCTTAGAGGACCAGATGTCAAAAGCCATATGCTAATACTCAGCACAGAACAATCCCCTGGTTTACGCTTTCAAATGCACCATCATCATATGTCAATATTCAGCACAGAACAATCCTCTGGTTTATGCTGTGAAATGCACCCTGGTTGTCACTGCTGAGCAGCCAACGAGCAGCAGCCCTGAAAGACAAGAGCCCTTTCAGGCCGAGGGAGCATTTGCTGCAGCAGTTGGCAGAGGGGAAGCGGGGGCTGCTGGGGCTGCTCCAGGCTCTGCTGCTGACTCCTGGCATCTTATGGTGACCATCAGGGAAGGGGACATGAAATATTTTACCTAAACTGCACTCCATACTTATTTAAACTAGGAATTATTTTCTCTTTGCACAGCATCTGGCGTAGTGTGGTTCTGCCTCATTACTGGAGGTGCAGCAATGGAGTTACTAAATCAGAATTAAAAAGTGTGTTATGTGAGAAGTGCATTAAAAAGAAAAAAGAAGCTTCGGATATCAGTGCCTTAAAATGTCTTGTGTTTATATAGGATTTGAGTTCGTGATCTTCCTGAGCGGGGGAAGTTTACATTTTACTGGAATTATGAGTTTTGAATACAGAATTAACAATGAAGAACAAACTCTATTAACTGGTTTCTTTAAAGATAGTAGTGCAAGCAAAAGGAAAAAAAAAAAGCATGGAGGGAAACCTTGAACCATTTCACTTACATTAAAACAAAGCCAGCATCTGCCTGCAGTTAAACCTTCCAGCCCTAAAAATCAAAGTGATACAAGGTTTAACTGAAGGCAGGACTAGCACAGGTTTATTCTGGTACCATTTTCCATATGCCAGCTATATTAACCATAACAATTACAGGTGATGTTAGCCATAATGCCAAGGGAATAATTGCCAGAGCCCTCAGCATTTGCCTTCCACCTGATCAGGCCAAAGGGGCAGCAACGGGCAGGTCTCCCTCAGGACAAACCAGGCTGTGGAAATGCAGAGAATTAACAAGATTTCCAGCCACTGCCAGCAATAAGCAAACCCACCAAGCTGTTATTAAAGGCAATGGTGTTCTGCAACACACTGCTGCAATTCCTTTAGGATTATTCTGAAGTTTCAATTCCTTCCGATTTGATACTTGCTGCAGAAAAAGCCTTCTATTTCAAAGATCAGTTGAGTTGAACAGCATTCACAGTAGCTGGTCCTACAGGTTGTTAACCTCATTTTACCATTCTTTTGTACAGAGACTGAAATGAGCACAGTTTTGTACCTGCATCATTCCATATCCAAATGCATCTACAGATATAGCCTAAACAGAAAAGTGTCTCTTTGAAACATCTCCATTCCAGGCTCTATTTTGATGCAAGATGAGAATTATAAAAGCCTTACAAAAAAAGATCACATGAGGTCTTTTCTTTAAGGAGAATACTTGAGTTTCAGTGTGTTGGAGCCAGAATTTCAAACTTTTGGAAAGCTGGTCTGGAGTACATTTAAATTGGAGGAGAAGATACTCAGTGATAGTCCCGTTCCTGTACAGCTGTATTACCTCTGGCACGAGTTTCCCCTTCACTCTGGGCTTTGGAGGGTTCTGTCTCATTCTAATGGAGAGCTGACAAACTGCTCTGGGTGAAGGAGATATTAATCCAATTCTTATGCTATCCCACTCTTTTTTTTTTTTTTCTCAAAGCAGCAATATAGTGAGGTCAATATGCTTCTCCATAACGATCCTCTCATTTGCACCATTTAATGACATTCTTTTCACGAGTTGTGTAATCCCGCACTAATTAAAGAGGGCTTAATAGACCATTACATCTCCATTACCATCACCTTGTGTTCCTCTTGGAAGGTGTCATACACAGGGAGGACGGAACAGGAAGGAGCTTGATGGGGACAAACAAGGTTCTGGAGGCAAATGGTCCTGTGTATCTGTAGGAGACAGTGTTCGAGGACAAAGGTGTATTACATGCTCCTTAGTACGCAGATTATGCTTATTTTTCTGTTATTCTCACTTTGATTTTAGCTTTGTTGGGAGAAGATGTTGGCAGAACGTGCTGGAAGGTCCTGGGCTGCAGAGGATGCTGTTGAAGCAAGAGGTATTGATCACTGTACCAGTGCTGTTGGGATTGTGATGGTTGAGGTTAAAAAAAAAGAGACTTATAATGGCATCTGCAGGGTGTGCACATGCTCCTGCACAAGGACTGGTGCCCCTTTTTATAGTAAGTTTGAAAGAGTTGTAGAGTGTGTGACCAGGGAATGATGCATAGATGGAGGTATTTTAGAGGACTTTGAACCAGAGCTGGTTTGGAACGTGCCAGCTGGGAAGTGCAGGCAGAGTTGGTATGCAAACCCTGAGCCCCAAATTATTGATGTGCCCTGTAACACCTTAGTTTTAATGTACTTCTTGAGAGCTGGTTTAATATTTCACTAAAGGCTTTGACAAGGTGAAGCTTCAGTAAATTTCAGAAAGACTCATCTGCTGTCTTAGTCTGGTGAGCAGAATGTGCTCTGAGATGCTCTGGTGATTTGTACAAACTGGTCTTGGGCTCCCTGAATTTTCCCAGTGTTTTTCAGTCTGGTAGTTTTATTAACTGCTTTTCTAGTGCTGTATTATAAATCCATTCATTTATTTGGTTCTGGCTGTAATAATGACTTGCTGAGTGGTGTTCTACAGTCCTGGCTTTTAAGAATAGTAGTTTTAGGGTTTATTGAAAAGACTAACAAAACTACAGTGGTTTGTTTAGAGGCAACCAAACTTCTTAAAGGATGTAGGCTAAAAAAGGGGTTTTTTTCAATAAGTAGAGTCAGTTGTAGTTTGTTTTTTCTTTTACACTTTTACATCTTTTACACAAGGGGGAGAAAAATCAGCCTGGATGAAACTTCATGATGCTTTCTCTGTCACATAAACAAGAAATGCTGAAGCCTTCTCCTATGTGTTACTAGTCCCTTAACAAAATTATTTATGGTTAGGATGAGACATAGACACAGCTATTTTTCTCATGTACTTTGGTAAGGTGATCAAAGTCAATGACTTAAAATGTCCAGAGCACTGCATCTCAGGAGAGCCCTGTCCCTAAAAGTGGTTTACAAAGTCACTTACAATCTTGCTGTGAATCATAATTTATTAACTGCTTTAAACACCAAAATATTTATAAGAATCTAGCTGAAAATCCTGAGCTGTCAAGATCTAAAGGGCTGAGGGACTTCTGAATTGTCTACTACTAGATTGGATCAAACTTTTTTAAGAGGTAGGAATACAGGGAACCATAACTGCACACAGATAATTATCTCTAGGGATGTTAATTAATTTCTGCCTGCTAAAAATCACTTGACTTTGGACTTAACAAAGATGAAACTTCCTTTTCATTTGTTACAACACCATATATTCTGCAGCGTTAGCAATAATATAATAGACATGTTTTATTTTTCCAGCATATAGTCTAGGAGGTCATCTAATTTTAAAGTTTCTGATTACTCCAAACTTAATGATTCTGGGGAGAAAAATCTCTCAGGTTTAAGTCACTGAGTCTTACCAAGTAATGCAGGCGCTACAAGTCACAGTCTTGCAAGCCTTTAATTTACAATTCTTTTGAAGCACACATTTTATGTCTGAGTCACCTTGCTAGCAAGGGCACTCGTTGGAGGGAGGATGGTGCTCTCAGGGGTGTTATTCAGGCTCTGTTTGCTAAGCTGACTTAGAATGACCCTGGTATGGCTGAGACTTTCAATATTTATTCAAAACCCCATTCTTTATCCTGGCTCAACCCCCACTAAACCCAGAACCCACTCCTTAGTAGCTCATAACAAGGCTGATGGGTCACTTTGGGGAGCCCAAAGGAGATCCCTTTTCAGTGGAGCTGGGAAATGCCTCTTTCTGGAAGAGGCTCTGGGTAGGACACCATCTCCAGGTGCTCCAGATACGCCCTTGTGTGCTGAGCTGCCCAGGCTCCTGTGTGAAACACAGGCAGTGAGTGAAGACAAATGACTCTGGGCAGGGAGGATGCTCAGGTTTGTGTGCTTTCATAATGTGGTTTTTGCAACTGAAAACAGCATTCTGATATCCTGAGTGATGCCTACCCAGGGCAAAACTGAGAGTGTGCCTGGATTTTGCTAGACTTGCCTTCTGAATGGGTTGTTCTGAAAAATCAACACCAGCTGGACAGGATGTGGTCTCACCATTTTCCTGACACCCTGGTGGGTTTTCACCTGAAGGAACTTCTTTCCTGATCCTGGCATCATTCTTTTTGGGTTCTTTTGAAAAGCAGCTGTCATCCTGGCCTGTTTCATGTCCTCCCTCAGTCGCAGGGGAGAAGCAGATGGAAGCTTTGGGCTTCTCATTTCAGATGAAGATTTTATAGTATGTTAAGAACATAATGGCTTCTGTAGCCAAGAGTGGCTCCTAGCCAGGCCAGAGGACAAAACATTTGTTTGCACCATATGTGGCTCAAGTGCTAAGCTTTAAGGAATGTCCAAGAGCTCAAAGTATGGGTACATGAAGAGCCTGTCTGTGCTCTGTAGGACAGGTGTGAGGAGATGTTCCAGCTGCAGGTAGGTGCTGTGTGTAAGAGGAGCTGGCTGCCATGGGTGGCTCTGCAGTGCTTACTTCTCCCCAGGTACTCCATTGGGACCCTTGGCAAACCCTTCAGCCCCTCTCTTCTTCTGTTTATTTAGATCCCAATGTGTCAGAAACCCAAACCCTTTCTTTTATCTTCTTTTGCTGACTTTATCATTTAGTGCCATAGTCTGCATATCCTAATTGTAACCACAATTTTTAAAAATAGGAGGAAGGAGGACACAGTTTATCAGCTCATTCATTTTGATTTCCCCAGAGTATTACTGTAGACAATATTCTCCCAATCATAGCTCTTCAGAGGCTAAAGAAGTCAGAATCATAGAAACATCACTAGAGCTCAACTGAATTACTTGTGCTGAAATAGCCCCATGCTCTTGCAGGGCGTTGTGAATCATTACACTTGCAGCTTTAATTTGTAACTGTAAGTACTTTTTACATCTCTCAAGCCCTGCAAAGCTGTTTCTAAGGCAATTCCTGTAAGTTTTGGACTGTCCAAACTGACCCCAGACTCAGAGCAGTCCTGAAATCCTTTACAGGTCCCCTTGACATCTGCTGTTCCCAAAATGGCTGGGGTGGCCTTCTGTCAATTTTAAGCCTACAAATGTCAAGTAGCCAGGATGAAACAACCAGGAGAAGGCTGCTAACTCTTCCCAGCTGTACCTGTCGTCTGAGTGAAAAATGGCCTTTCCCTGTTAACCTCACCTGTGGACTGTCACCATTGGTGTCCTTGGTCTCCCTTGCCCTGACTCTTCTGCCTCTCGACTGTCCCAGGTGTGCTCACAGCAGAGCTGCCTGCTCCTCGATTCTTCTCCCCTAGTAAGGGAACAACAAGGAACCAAGTAGACAAGGGATTAAATTTCAATGCTTTCTGATGCCAGAGGCTTTCTCCAGCTCCGCTCAGGCTGTTTCATCCTGGCCGTGCTGGGAAGTGCTTGAACGTGAAGCACTCACACATTAGGTGGTGCTAAACTCTAATAAATGCAGGCAAACTGATTTCTGGAGCTGTTTCCCACCTCACTTGCTGCTACTCTCCACTCATCCTCGTGATCTGAATGCTGCCCTGCACAGAACCAATTGCCAGATCAGAAACTTGCCAGTTTGCTGCTAAACTTGCCATCAAATAATTCAATATTAAAAGCCCCCGGAGTACTTTTTTTTTTTTTTTTNAAATTACACCAAATATTACCAAACTTAGGAACCTGAATTTAATATTTTGGGGCTTTTCTGCTCCTAGCTATATCTCTGTTGCATTTGAGGGGCAACATAAATAGTGAATCTGCAGTTGGGTATGTGGTAGAGCATGAGACATTCTGCAGAGTATGAGGAGAGAAGGATGTCTGTGGTCTTCCCTGTTCATTGCTGAGCACAATATTTTCATGCTCTGCACACACCTCCAGGCTGCTTGAAAGGTCATGGGATGCAGCCAGACTTGGCATGGAGTACATGGAACTTGCAGACTCCTATCAGAGTTTGCTTGTAAAACGTTTAAGACATACAGAAAGGTTCCTTTGAGTTCTGCTGCATGAGAGAAGCTTTGAATTAGGAGATCAGGACCTTATAGGATAATCGTGGACAATATTAGAAATGAAGGCATGTAAAATAGCTGAAGAGGTGCTTTGAAACAAGTTGCCAGAATAATGAATAATCACGGGGAACATAAATGAGACTCACAGTACAGCCTTTTGTTTCTTAAGGCAAGCTACCTCTCCTGGACTTCTTTGCCTCTCTGAGAACAAAAGGCAGAAATCAATAAGCCAGTCAAAGAGACTAGTGGAAATGACTTTGAAGTTTGTGATGAAAGAGAATTTTCCTTCCTGTTTGAATTGCAGATTCCTTAACACAAAACACGGCTGGATCCCCTCCACCTCAACAAATCCAAGTGAGAAGTCTCGGCTCTCACTCCACCCTAGCACCCAGCCCTCCTGAGCACCACTCCACCGAATGAGTTCAACCAGCTGTAGTCTCTGCTGCAGACACTGCTTTTCAAAGTAGGAGCTGAATCTTCTGTTTCACCATTACAGCTCCCGGGAAGTTTGCTGTGGCTGTTTTAAAGATGTTATATGTTATTGGGCGGGGTGGGGGGAGGATGTTTCTCGAGCAGTCCTAAGCTCTTCAGCCTTTTGGTTTTTGCCTTTAGTTTGTGTTCATGGGTCGAGAGAGATGCAACAGTATCATTAACAGTAAATTAAGTGTTATGTTAACATCTAAATTACACTTGAAAGTTCCAGACAGTTAATGTTGGTTGGAAACTGGTTGGACAAAAAACCACTTAATTCCCAAAGATGAGCAAGTCTGCATGCTACAAAACATATCAGTCTTACCTTTTAAACATATAACACAGTGAGGTTGGATCCCTCGACTTTCTAGCTCATACATGAAGGACAACACCACTTTGTCCTGGCTGATTCTGGCAGCCAGGGGATGTTTGCTCACTACTTGGCTCCTACTTTACAGACACTCAATTTCTCTTCTGCAGTTTCAGAACTGCTCGATGGCAGGGCACTGATGGAAGTAACTGGTTATGGTTATCCAGGGACTATTACATTTTAATCTTACGATGCTTCTTATTCTTTGCTGCCATTATAAGTCAGTAACTGTGACAGAGACATGGGTGATCTTTATTAGCATGCAGTCATGCAGTACAAGATTGTCCTTGGCCAGGGCAGTTCTACTTCAAAAGTATCCCTGACAGGAATGGCTTCTATGCTCTTCATGTTTGCAGCACCTGCTGATTTCCTTTCCATTGAGGCTCACTAATTAGTATTTTACTCCATTCAGAGATGAGACCTAAAACATTACGATAGCAACTTCCAGATAGATGAGTAATTGGCAAAGCAGAATTTTTGTAAGCTTTCTTAACCATAAAAATTACCTTGCTAACACTGGATGGTCTATAAACTCCTCTTGCATCTTATTGCACAATCACTCAGCCTTCAGTTGGTGAACTACAGCCTTTCAAACCACCAGGGCCTGCTTTCTAATCTGCAAAAGTTCGTGCTGCTCACCTCGTGGGTCCCAGGAGACCTGTCCACATCCCACCTGGCAGCTCCCTGTAGGTCCTGTTGGGTCCTGCAATTAATCTCCCTTTAAGAGGGGAAATGCAGAATGACAAAACTTGGTGCTTCATCTTACTAACAGCAAGATGGACCCAAGATGTCCAGCCTTTCAGTGGCCCAAGAGAAGACATCTCCACCTTCCCTCAGATTCTCCCAAACACATTTCAAAAGACCAGGTATGCCACAGGCTTTCGTTGAAGAATTTAACATCCCTGCCACTGCTTCAGTGCTCACAGAAATCCCTACTATCCCAGTCATGTCTGAAGGAAGTGCACCCAACAGAGGTGCTTTCATACTGCAAGTGTCCTTTAACACTTGGGTTCCTTCTGAGCTAAGGTCAAGTTGCAGGGACACATCTCCAAGTGAAGGGCAGGGAAGAAAAGGTTAACCAGCTGACTGCAAAACCATTCACTTTAACTGAAGGGAGGAAGGCATGCTGCATTTTTCATACCTTGGGACAGAAAAGTGCACAGTATGGCATGGATGCAAAATAAATATTTCATGAGTCTCCTAAGAGACTCTCCCTGAGAGGAAGGAGCTGGCATGGTGGTGGCAGCCTCAGGGCCTGCAGGAGCAAGCCACAAAGTCTGTGGTGGCTGAGGCAGCTTTCTTAGAGGATCTTCCCCCTTGGACTTCCATTGCTTTTCGTTAAATAAAACTTCTTAGCAGAAGGGTGCCGTGCATCCAGCACACCCTGCACTGGACATCAGAGCCAGGCAGTACTGGAGATGTGCTTGATGCAGCTCTGAAGGCTGTGAGCCTGCCTGCCCTGTACTTGTGAGCACATGAATAATTGAATGCTCTGTCAGACCGTGCTCTTATTTTTAGTAGCATTGTTGCAAATGCCCTATGTGCTACAGAGATCTCTTTCTGCAAAAAGAATGTCATTTGCAATCTAATTTCAACATGGTTAGCAGAGTTTGCAAACATGATAATAGCCTTGGGAAAAATTGCTTCTGCGAGAGAAGAACCTTTGGTTTAGTCTGAGACTGTTATTATTTTATCTCTTATGCTATCTCTGTTCTACGGCAGAAAGATTGCAGGGAATTTGTTACAGCTTGCAGAGAAAACAGATGGTGCAACAAAGGAGTCACAAAACAAGGATAAGAAAATCAATTACGTTATTAGATTAGATTATGTATATATTATTATCTAAGATACTTTGGCCAGTTCTTTAAAAAATGTCAGGCATCAGCTTTCCTGTATCAAATATAGATATCAGGTGGGTTTTTCCAGAGTAAATAAGTAAATTACTCCACATTCATCTACGAGATCCCTTTGCTCCGTTACCAGGGAACAATCTTTCCCCCCTGACTCTTGCAAGTCCCAAGGTGCTTTCATAGTCCCACCACAAGAAGGTGTCAAAAAAAAAATTTTCCCCTGACAACAGCATAATGATCCTCACCACTCGTAAATGATGACACTCCACAAGCACAGCAAACCAATAAATTCATTCACCACCTCCCATGGCCGAATAGGTGTTCAGCCATGCCCAGTGTGACAGCGACTGAAGAAAACAAACACCATCACGCTGAACACCCCCCCTTTCCATCTCCCCCCAGCTTTATGCTGAGCATGTCACCATACAGGAGATCCCTGTGGCCAGTTGGTGTCCTCTGTCACAGCAGTGTCCCTTTCCAACTTCTCGTACTCCTCACTGGTGGCGTGGGGAGCAGAAGAGACCTTGACTCTGTGTAAGCACTGCTCAATAGTAATGAAAGGGGTGTAGAGAGGTGTTTAGAGGCATCCAGATCTGGAGCTGGGAGTAAGGTTTAGTGGTGTAGGGGTTACAGTGCTGGCTTGATGGTTGGACTTGATGATCTAAAGGTCGTTTCCAACCTTAATGATTCTATGATCCTAGGAAAACATCCCTAAGTTATCAACACTACTTGCAGCACAAATCAAAACCATAGCCCCATACAAGCTATTATGAAAAAAAAATTGCCTCAGCCATAACCAGCAGAGCCTTACAATGTCACACTGAATAAACAAGAATATGAAACCGGCCAGAGCACCAAGTTGGCATGAAGAAACAAGCCTGGGAGCATGGAAGAACAAGGGTTGTGATGCTCACACTGCCTGGCACAGGGACCAGGCTGCGTCATTTATTCTGTACAGAACTTGAACGGTATCTTAGTGTGCACGTCTGGAGACCAGTGGTGCCACTGCTGCCTGTGTGAACATTTTGTTATTTGGTCTGGCCACAGACAGCTCCAGTGACCACAAAACCTCGGTTTTGCCCTGGTGTCCCGGCATGGGGAGCTACTCTGTGCCGGGAGCCGGCCGCAAGCTGCCGCAGGCAGCAGCTGCTGTTTCGGGACTCTCCACTTCGTGTCCTCGCTCGCCTGCTTTTGGATCAGCTAGGAAAAGGGAGGGCTCTCGTTTCGGGAAGGACAGAGGCTAAAAAGCAAGAAGACATGAATTACCGGCATTTTTTACGACAAGAATTAATCTGAAAAATTCAGTCCTCTCTAGGCTCTGACCAAGCATCTTGAGGCTGCAGCATCTCTCCTGCTGCCTCTTGGGTTTGAATGGCTTCAGGATGGGATCCACACTGTGCAGGCATTGTAATCCACATTCAGGGGCTTGTCTTAGCTCCTCGAAGCCTGTGGAGTATGGCAGACTGGCCTGTAGGGTCTGACACAGAGCTGAAAATCCCCGGAATCCCTTCTGATCCAGAGAGCACGTCTGTCTCATCACGGATGAGCAAGGGTGAAGTTTTCCACACCCCGTCTGCTAACGAGTTACTGGACAGACTGCACTGGTCTCCTTTTGAGTCCTGACTGCGTAAAGCGTCAGTGTGTGCTTCATCCCCCCTTGCATGTTCACTCATAACTCAACGATCCAACAGGGAAACCTCCCAGAGATCTCTGTGTGTATTCCAGACTGGGGGAAAAACCTGAGTTTTCACAACTGTCCCTGTTCTGCTCGTATTACTGCCTTTAAAGTTCAGCTAGCTTGTTAATAAAATCTCGGTCCCTGGATGTCTCAAGCTGGGGAGAATAAGGTCTGTGCCGACCAGCTCATGTATTGCAACCACCCACACCTCACAGGACATATGGAATTGCAGGGGAATCTCTTCACACTTCCTCTTTGCCCAGTTCCTCAAACCTGAAATGGATCTCTTCATAATGGAAATTATTTTAGTAAATGTAATTAAAGAATTTATAACTAATTTGATAACTTTAGTATGATAACTGTTGCTCAGCTTAAAGAAATGTCTTTGCAGCTTTTCTATCATGACAATAAGGAGTGCACAGAACAATGCACCTGCTCCAAAAGTTTTCACCAGCTTGGCCAGAGGAGGATTGAACCATGTTGCTGAGCAGCCCTGGGCTTTGCCATAATAATTGTTTCTGGAATCTTTCTCTACTTGGGAGTCTGGAGCCCCAAAAGCTTTAATTCTGTAGCTGGTAGAAGACAAAAACCTATTTCAAAACCGAAGACTTTCATGAAGGAGTGACATTGTATTTCATATTATCCTCCTTTTACCAAGTTCTTCTATTTTAAGGTCAAAACCAGTGGGTTTTTTCCAGATCTTTTCTCCATACAAAAACACAAATGTGAGACAATCCAGCCCTTCCACCAGGGATTTGTTCCAATGATAAAAACGATCTTGTCCTATTTCTTTTGTGAAACATTTCTAGCTTAAATTTGCAGCAGGTTGTTCAAGTACTGCCAGTCGCTGCTAGGATAAACTTCAGAGGGATAAAATTTCCTGTTAATGGTAAATATTCATGGCATCAGTTCATGAGTTGGACTTTCATCCAGTAATTCCACCAACAGTTTAGTAGCATAATAAAAGGATTATCTCCTTCAGTTCCCATTCCTGTTCCCCAAACTCAATGTTCATCAGTCCGAAGTCTTTAAATTATTTTCTAGGGCTTCTGATTTTTGTCCAATTGAGCATTAACTCGAACAATTGTATCTTGCAATGTTTTATGTCTATTTAAATCCAGCATAATTCAATCTTTCTCCTTTGCCATATAATTCTTGATTCCTTCTCTTTGTCCTGACAAATATTAGGACATGGGTCCCTAATCCAATCCTTTTTTTTGTGAATTGTTAGGATCCACCTTGAGGCTATTGGGAGGTGGATGGCAGAGCTGGTTTTTTTTGCAAGATCAAGAACAGAGCTGAAAAACAGAAGCATTTATTTCTCCAGGGCTTAGACCTAGACCAACTGGAAGGTTTGTGCTGTATATATAATATAATATATTAA
>VZRO01001995.1:278946-293990 GCA_013397915.1 Daphoenositta chrysoptera
ATACTGATGTATTAGGTGTGAAATACCGACTATCTTTAACAAGGTAAATCTCTGACAGCAAAGCCTGTTATTCATGGCACCAGAGAGAACTGCATCCATGGGCCAATTTTCTGTTCAGCTGAAAATCACACTGTATTTTTTTTTGCAGAAAATGCTCTTTCTCTGAAGAGAACTGATTCTATTTGGGTGAGTTGTACTGAAGGAATACTGCTAGTTTAAAAATAACTGTTATTGGTTTTAGTTGGATGTGAAATACAATAAAAACTAGGCCGAATTATGCAGGGTTACTATAATTATTTTGAAAGCTCAGCATGGAAAAATTTGTAACAGCTCATGTGCTCACATCAGGCATCGTTTCAATTTTACCCTCATGAACAGTTGTTCATCCATTGCTGATTGCAACAATCTTTTAATCAAGAAAACAGTGTGGATATTTTACTCCAGCTGGTAACAGGGACTGGGGGAAACGGTGAGATTAATTTTACAAACTGAATTTGAGAACCAAACTCTTCAAAGTAGTAATACTTGCTAAATAGAAAGAAGTGGCTTTAAAGCTTCTTTAAAAGGAAAGACGGGGTCAAATTCAGCCTTTAATCAGTGTGTTGCAAATGTTCTGGGACCCAAGAAGCAGCAAGGGGAAGGTCTGTGTCAAAGTCAGACTACAGAGGGAGTTTTTCCCCATTGCTCTTCATGTGGCAGCAATGGGCAGCAGCTCTGGTTTGCATCACCAGCAACAAATTATAAATCACTAAATGAATGAAGCAACACACAACAAAACAGCTGGAAGCAAGGATCTTCCCTTCCATTCTCCTTGACACTCCAGTTAGCTCATGCAGTGCTTATTTACTCTTCAGCGTCCAATCCCAGCACTTTACTGTCTACCTTAGAGTTATCTGTGTTATCTGACAGCAGAAAGGTGGACAGACACTGCAGCTAGCTTCCCAGAGAGGCAGATGTAGGGAGGGGATAAGAAAACAAGTCTTTTCTCTGTTCAACTCCCATATTCCTTGCACGTTACTCACCATCACAGCTGTCTGGAAAGCACCTTTCAATATTTTCCCATTCTTAATGTGAAAGAGGGGAGAAAGCCAGGGGATCTCTTTAGATGTTGTTGTTGTCGACTTTTGTGGGGTTTTACCCCTGGAAAATGTTGCGGTTAAAAGTGCTGGAGGTATCCAGTGAAAGCAGGAGAATTCTGGATGAAACCTGGTTTGAGGGTTCCCACCCAAACATACACGTGCACACACTTTTTAAACAGAAAATGGTACTTCTCACGGAAAGAACACAAAGTTTTCTGACCACTGTTTGATCAGCTCCAGGATGATGACAAATCCTTCAGGTTCTGCTTATAGTCTGATGGAGTCCCACATCATCATTTTTAAGTAGGGTTCATCCAGGCATTGCACAAGCAACAGCACTTGCATTGCAGATTTGCCTTGGAGAAGGACACATTTGGGCATCACTTGTGCCAAAACTGTTCCACTTCAGGTTGTTGCAGGGCTCAGTTGCCTGCTCTTGCTGTGCCATTTGGATTCATGCTTCCCGACGGGACACTGCTCTGAGAGTGGGATGCTAATTAGATTTTTCATCCCATCTGAGGATGGACAATCCAAAAGCAAAGGAGAATTTAGCTCACAAACTAAACAAAACCTCACAAACCATTCTCAATGACCAGGTTTGGAAACGTGAAGGAGATGCCCAAGACATGAGAATTTAGTTTCAATTCAGACCTGAGCAAATAGGCAGATATGGAGCCAGACCACAGCCCAGCCACAAATACCTGTTTTGCAGTGAGGAGACATGACTAAGTAGTCCATGGGACACATTGCTTTTATAAGTGGCCTTGTATTCTAGTAAGCAGAAGAAAAACTGCATCAAAGATGTATTTTGAAACAGTAAAGTGACACTGCAAAGTTATGTACAATTTAGGAGCTTTTCTGTCAGTATAAAAGGATATGGCCCAGACTCTTCAGTCTTCCCCAGCACAGGTGGTGACTCCAGATATTAAAGGTGCAACTGAGAGGCCTCACCCCCCTGCCCTGGTAAACTCTTGGTGGTTTCACTGGGGATCCTGCATACCTGCAGAATTCAGGTTGGAGCCATTTTTCATTAATACAATAAAAAGCAAATGAGAAATCCCTGGTTAGGTATCAGATTGCTCTCCAGATTAATTTGGTTTAGGGGATTGTTTTTTCCTATGGGCTCTTCTGGAATGCTAATAGGGACTGGGAAACTTGAACCTATTCAAATTGATCTCTTGATATTTCTCATTCATTTATATATTGAAATTATCCATAATGAGAAAATGTTTGGATTTTTCATACAGAATCAAGCAGCTTTGATACGCCATACTTTACTCCAGCCAGTATCTTCTACATAGAGGGAGCATAGATTGACCTCTGTCATGGTGATATTTTTCTTATCTTTTTAGCAGCATGAAAACTGGCAAGTAAATATTCTACAGAAGCTCTCAGCACAAAACTGAAAATGAAATATTTAATCCCCATGGAAACAGCTTATCATGGAGGGAGGATTTCCCCCAAAATCAGATTGTGAGCTTCCAAGAACACATCCTGAAAATGGTGATTTCACATCAAAGCTGAAAAGGCAAGTGGGAGGAGAGAGATTTGGAGGAGGAGGAGGGGGAACCTGACTGCTGGTGTTCACCAGGCCTGTGCAGTTTCACCCTCCAAGATCTAACTCCTTTGGATTTAGTGTACATGTGAGCACTTCCTTAGATTTTAAGCACTACGGGCAGAAGTGTCATTGTTAGGTATTTAATCTGAAAGTAAAGAGGATTGTCTTTCTTCCTTTCAAATCTAAATCCCTTGTTAGCTTAATTTTTTAAGAGGGGAATACAATCAGATGGGGTTTTTTTCCCCCAGTCCAATTGAGAGTCAGGCTTCTTTTCTGTCTTTACTCTCAAAGAAAAGCAAAAGTTACAAAGGAATGCTTACTTTTATTTGTATCCTTTTTCTGATCACTGAAGTGCACGTGATATGTCAGCCCCTTAAATCCCTGTACTCTGTCTTCAAGTCTGCACTCTTCCAAGGATTTTATTTTCAGTCTGCAGTGTCGTTCCCCACTTTACTTAGAAGTTCTCCTTTTAACTGCAGCAACAATCAATGCACTTGATTGCTCATGCCATCGACCAGCACCAGAAGAAAGAAAAATCTCTCATGAATGGCCCAGACCACTTTCCACAACCCATGGTTGAGCTAGGTCCTCCTGCCCCTGTGGCCTGGAATTTATTTTCTTTCTGCAAGTCACTGAACTGTCCTCATACACTTTTATGATAATTCCTTAAGTGTCTCAAATCATGGCACTTGGACTCCTCTTCTCTGTGGCTTCTCTGCTTGAGAAACAGTGCTCAGGCACTCAAGTTATTTAACTGTTCATGATCTTTGCACAGCTGAGGGAGAACGGATGGTTCCCAGCTAGCAGCCCACTTCAGAACCCCTTATTCCTAATCTTGCTGATTTGGATCTTGGCTGAGGTCTGAGTAAAAACTGACAATACTTGACAGCTGGTTTTGAAATGAACTGGCAGTTTCTATTTTCTAAAGGTATGTGGTTGATAAGGAATACTGGAAATTTTGGTGACACGTTCTTAACAGAGAAGAAGGCAGTGATGAAATTAGCAAGCAATCTGAATTACTGCAGCATGATGAAACACATCTTAAGATCAAATTAACCTCTTGTCAGTGCAAACCACCTCCACATATTCAAACTCTTTGGATAATTCCTCTGGAACCTGTACTGCTGGAGAATTCAAAAGATTATGTCCTTGCATATGAAGACCTGTGGAAGCAACAGCACCCTTTATCCAAAAGGACTTTGGAGTGGCAATACACTGAGGCTGAGGTGGAACCTCAACACTGCAAGCAGCTTTGTATGTGTCCATCCAACTGTATTCAAGCAGGGGCTCTTAGAGTGTTAGAGGCCTTTATCAGGAGACTTCCACTGAAAGCCTGAGATCAGCTTTGCTCCTGCAGAGACAGCTGTGGAAATGTCTGGCCTTCCATAAACACCACCCAGTCCCAGTGAGTGAGGGAATGGCAGGGGGGCTTAGTCCTTCCTTGCTCAGGCAACATATCATTATTTTCCTTCTGAAAAGAAATAGTTTGCTTTTATTAAAACTCTGCAGTTAAGCAGAAGTCTGTCGAGTAGCACAATCCCAGCAGCATCCCCATAAGGCCTCCATGTGGGGCATGGATGCTGGGCAAGCAGAGTCTCTTCAGGCTGAAATCATTTCTCTGCCTTTGGAGCTGTTCCAAACTCAACTCCCCTTCAGGAAGCACTGAAAGAGATCAAACTTGTACCAACCATGATGGAAATTTGAGTGACTTTCCATTTCAAGATGGTCCTTTTTTGAGTAAGGAGTTTCAGTTTGTTTGTGACCTGATCTAATGCCTGCCACATTCATTGAGCTGCAAGGTTGTCTCCTCAAATTTGCTTTGCTTGAAGGTTTTCCATCAACTACCTGTAAAACAGTGGGGCAAAGGGCCTGTTTTCCCATTTCCCAGTGGGGCTTGATTTACTGATGTTTGCAAAGAACATGGTAGTTTCTGCTTGGGGATTTCAAAGATCTGCATTTGTGCCTAGTCTAAGTACCCTGACTTCAGCAAAGCTATGAACCAGATGAATATCTCCATCTTGTGCTAGTAACTCCTAACTAATCTTATTAAATCCTTTCCAGACCCAGATCAATATCTGAAATGCACTCTGTCCTGTAATTAATCTGATGAGCCATGCTAGCCTTGTTTACAAGTCCCTTCAAATTTTTCTTTAGAGATTTTTATTTTGAAATTAAACTGGCTTAGCAGAAGAAGGGTCATGATCTCTGTTTCTCAGTAGCTTTTTCATGCCCTTATTAAATCTCCTGTACTGAGTGCATTCAGTAATTCAATGATTCTGCCTGGTGAACAGAGTTGGACACCAGGTTCTTAGAGACCCTGCACAGGGGCACATTTGGCAGCTTGATGGCTTATGTGTGAAAGGAATCAATCAGACCAACCTGACAGATTTGTGGATTTGTTCCTCGGCCACATAAATGCGTGTGATGAATTGTGTGGGATCACACGAGTCAGAGCGGTGTCAGCACTCCTGGCTTGTACCTCGTGCAGCCACGTGTCCTCACCAATGCTTGGTCTGCTTCAGCTCTTGAGGACAGGGTCCACCTCTTGGCAAGGATGGTTTCCTGACACCTGCCTCTTTCAGAGTGAAGGGCTATTCAACAATCAGTGATGAACCACTAATTAGCGATTAGTGCTACTAAGATTGGGGCATGAAACCACCCGCCTTTAGCTTCATTGCCCTCCAGAAAAGTGTGCATGTGACCTTAGTTCATTAATAGTACCGATGACAGCAAGACTTAGAAGTAAGCTGTAGGAACAGAAGGAATGAACTGAATGAGATCATGCCCAGTTCTGTGGCCATTGACCAAGTCACACAGCTCACTGTGTGAGAGTGCAGGAGTCAGCATTAACACCCTACAGTTGTGTGCAGGCTCAAAACCACAGCTGGCTGGCCTAGTGTTGGCAGTACCCTCCAGTCTGAGCAGGAGGCTGGACTGCAGACCTCCACAAGTCCCTCCCAACAAGCCTTCCCAGGAGCCTGTGACCCTGCCCAAGTCCTGTCCTGTTGCCTGACAAATGTTCACACTCCAGTGAGAAAGAACGGGGTCTAAGGATGGGGAGAAGCTATTGGATATACACACAGGGAATCATTAGAGAGCTGGAAGCAATATCATGGTGTCAGTTTCTTCTTCTTCATCAGTCTTTAGTATTTTTCTTTGGAAGGGACTCAGCTAATTGAAGGCATCGAGGAGGTGCTGAAGGGGCTTATGGCGACAGCAGCAACAAGCAGTGCAAGGCTGGGACAAAACACTGAGATGCTGGGTGGAGAGCAAAGCCACAGATATTACCTAGTCCCTAGAGCTTTCTATAGAAGTCTGAAGTTTTTCCCATTTAAAGAGTGGACCTCAAAAAGGTTTTTGGCCTCAGATTTAAGGTTTCTTCATGAGACACAAAGGATATTGCTCTGCTCAAAATGCAGTCTGTGAAATCGCTGAGAAAGTGTCAGCTCTTGGACATTGCTGTTACCCCTAAGGGTGTTCAAGGGTCCTGTGAGGAGGTCCACGCCAACCCTTTTTATTATTTGAAGCTTATGTCATCATAGAATTGTTTAGGTTGAAAAAGAAGTTTAAGATCATTGAGTCAGACCATTAATCCAGCACTGCCAAGGCCACTACTAAACCATGTCCCCAAGTGCCACATCTATACATCTTTTAAATACCTCCAGGGATGGTGATTGAACCACTTCCTTGGGCAGCCTGTTCCAGTGCTTAACAACCCTTCCAGTGAAGAAATTTTTCTTAATATCCAATCTAAACTCTCCCTGTTGCAATTTGAGGCCATTTCCTCTGTCCTGCCACTTGTTACCTGGGAGGGGTGAGGAGAGAAATGGGCCTTTTTGTCCCCTCTGTAGAGACTTAAGGCACTTATCAACACTTCAGCTAATGATTCAAGTTTGGCACAGGTCTAGACCGCTCTTGTGCCCAGTTCATGTATCTTGTAGCTGATACATATGCTAGTTTGGATTCAGAGCCCATTTAAGAACATCTTCCTTATCTCTGAAGGAATTTGCATGCCTCCCTGTTCCCTCTGCATAATGAGGAAAGCCTGACCCTCCAGCTTGTGAAAATCACCCCACAGCTTGTGAAAATTGCCCCACTTTTGCATCAAAATTTTTGCCTGGGTCTAGTGACCCCGCCCTGAAGGGGAGAGATAACTTGACCAGCCAGAAGAGTGCTGGGCTGACAGGAAACTGGCAAGCTCGCTTCTGCAAAGAGCTGCTCGGCTGGGCTGCTGCTGCGTGGGATGCGAGGATAAGAAACCCTTCCCGGATGAGATCTGGGACACAGCTCGGCCCTGTGTGTGGGCTTCACTACCAGGGTCACACAAGACCCCTGCTCCTGCAAGTAAATTTTAGAAGAGTGCTCAGCATAGTTTGAATATCCCAGCGTGGGGTGGGGGTAAGGGAGCAGCTCCTCTCACCCTTCATCCTCATGGGAATTAAACATGAGAGCTAAGTGCTCGCTTTTCTGAAGCTATTATTGGCAACCGATGCAAAATGTCCCTTTTCATGACAAGTAAATGACCTGCTAAGTACAAGCTATAAAAATTCAGGTCGTGTTTTCTGTTTCATTAACATGCTGCCTGACAAAGCCTTTGCCTGCTGGGGCTCTCTGCTGGGGAATGGGAGTTAGAAAACCCTTAAGGATTTCTCACTGTCATTATGAGATAGAAAGGCAAACAAGCTTCTGAAAGAAAGACGGCTCCCAAAAGACAGGCTTTGTGTCCTGATCTCATGAACAACCACAGGAGGAGGCAAGTAATGCCATTTACACACACAGTCCCAGTAGTGTGAGGTTCGAATGCTTTTATGTTTCACTAATAGCTGGGCCTGACTGTCCCAGAAGTCAATAAGAAGGTTATTTTGATTGCAACAGGCAGTGGACCAAAAATGCTATTTAGACACCGAAATGTTTGTTAAGTTGGCAAGTAGGGGGAGAAGAACAATATTAGTCAGAAAGAGAATTCAAGGGAGAGTCTCTCTGAAATGTTTTTCTACAAAAATCATAGAAACGTTTACATTGGAAAAGATATCTCTCATTGGAAAAGATCCTCAAGCCCAGCCATTAACCCAGCAGTGCCAAGGCCACCACTAAACCATGTTCCTCAGTGCCACATCTACACATCTTTTAAATACCTCCAGGGATGGTGATTCAACCACTTAATGGGCAGTCACTTCTGAGGCCAGACCACCCCAACAGTGAATAATTTTTTTCCAACAAACAACCAATCTTAACCTTCCCTGGTTCAACTTGAGGGCATTTTCTCTTACCCTGACCCTTGCTGCCTGGGAAAAGAGACTGACCCCCAGCTGGCTCCAACCTCCTTTCAGGGAGTGGTACAGAGCAACGAGGTCCCCCCCAAGCCTCCTTTTTTCCAAGCAAAACACCCCCATCTCCCTCAAATGTTTTTCATAGGACTTGTGCTCCAGACCCTTCACCAGCTTCCACAGCTACTACAGCCTTTGGGCGGGTAGAATCATGAATTTACTGGAGATGGTTGTTCTTTTCACATAAAACTGTCTTTCAGAAATCAGAGAACTGTCTCTCTGCAGAAGACATCCAAGGTGGATTCAGAGGGTGCATCACTTCTAGCTGTGACTAGAGGGATTTCCCATAAAGGACGTAGCAAGGCTGGACCTTCATTCACATGCTTGGCTCAAGGTGGATTAATCTAAAGCTGGGTTCTGGATCTAAAACCTTTTCCCCATGTAGGGAGTTTGGGCCTGAAGGAATTTGAAGAGCATTACGTTTTGCTCTTGGCAATATTGAGTAGGATGTGTACTGCCTTCCTGACTGTGTTCTCTGGGCTTGCAGGGTGGTAACTGATGTGCTGTCTTCCCTAGGGCTGAGGTTTGGCTTTCCACCTCCAGGTCAATTCCCATCCTCTCACCTGTCCTGATTCCTCAAGCTGACAAAATGGGTTTCCCCATGGAGGCTGAGGTGTAGCAGGGAGATCCAAAATGTAACCTGACTGCCATTCAGAGGGTTATAAACATATCATTTATGAATAAAAATCTCTGCCATTCTGAGGGCTATAAATATTTCCTTGGGCCACCAGGTATTTCCAGGTTTGGCATCCAGGTGCCCTGATGAATTATTTCTTGCCAAATGCAGGTTTTAGGGACCTGGCTGCTTCGTGCCCTTTGTGTTGTTCACTACCCTGTATCTTGTTCTCTGCAGTGCTCTTGCCCAGAATGCCAATGTTTTGGAGCAGCACTATCAGCCTCATTCCAGGGATACTCAGCCTGCAATGAATGCATTGATTCATAGCTTATTTTCAAAGCCAGAAGGAATTGCTATGCTGATCTGCTCTGACCTCGAGCATTCAGTGAGCACAGGAGTATTTATAGCTCTGTTTACAGCATTCTGCTCTGTATACAAGCGAACAGGGACAAGTAAAGAGCAGGTTCCCTGTCCCAGCGTAGGTTTGACAGCCACTACAAGCTCAACTGCTTTATTAAGGTATTGCCCTCAGTAGCTGGCAGGGCAGATTAGCCCTGCCAGTTCCAGAGCACGTGGGCAGAGAGTCACCCACACATTGCACTTGTGCACACAGTTACAGTCTGCAGCACCAGCAGAAATAAGCTCCAGGTGCAAGGACAGAGATCTGGGAGATCCCGGGCCTGTGTTTCTTAGTCTCCATGCTAAGCCTGTCTTGTGTCTTCTCCTGGGGGATCATCTGTCCTGTATTCCAACCATACGGAAGCAGCCCAAAAGATGTGTGAGATCACTGGATAAAATGATTGAAATGAGCTTAGGAATAATAAATAACTTGTAGGGAAGTTCTAGAGAATAGCAGGACAGAGCCATCACCAACTGTAGCTGCTACAGCTCTCCCAGTATTTCTCAGGGTGTGCTCCCTGCTTTGTATTTGGAGTCACAGGCTAAGACACAGCGTGTTCCAGAGCACCATGCCTGCTGCATTTCAGATGTGGTGATGAACTGACCTGCCCCAAGCTCAAGCAGTCCCAGAAGATAAACTTGCTTCTGTGTGTGGAACTGAGACCATGAAAATGGAAACAATGCTAAAAGTTACCTCACTTTCCACTTGCTGTGTCCTGTCTTTATGCCTTGCAGCACACAGCCAGTCTAGAGGCCATTTGTCTTTCCCCTGCACTTAATTCTGTTGCCTGAGCTCCTGATGTGTGGTGAACGTCCAGCCAGAAACCCGAGCAATAACCAAATATATTCATTAGACAGATTAGCTAGTTTTCCTTCCTGCTCAAGGTCAGATTTCTGCAGTTTAATGCCCTGGAACTGCCAGTGAAACATAAGACACCCTTGTCGCTTTTTTTTCCAGTAAAATGGAATTTACTACATTCCTTAGAATATGATTTTCATAGCTAAATTTTGCTAGAGTTCTGACTGACATGTGTCCTGTCAGGTTCAAAGTCCCCTGAGAGCCTGCCTTTTTCACCAAACTATATTTGTGAGTGAACACATAATTGACTAACATTGTACATCCCTCGGATGAAATCCCTAAGAGGAAAAGTAATTGCTTTTTTACATGCACAAATGGTAAAATCAGCTGGAGCTAATGCTCCGATAGTTAAGAGAAGCAGTTATTAATATTTCTGCGTGGAAGCAGCACAGTCACCAAGGCCCTTGCAACGGTGAGTCTCAGAGTCTTGCTCTTGGGCACAGCATACGCAGTCATCTCTAATCTGTTCCATCTCTCCCCAAGCAGCTCACCCAGCAGTGTGAACAAATTGCCTGGAAATGTCGTCATCGGGCTTCATCTGGCACTATCTCCCCTTCTGTCTGGGTCATTGATTTCCTCATCTCCTCTGCCTTGAAACTCACATCATACATTAATTTGTGGCTCTCCAGTACTGAAGCAGCTGCACTGTGCCTTCGCTGCTCCACACCAGCAGCTTTCAGCCTCTGGAGTGTCCTTCACTGCTGCTCACATGAAGACCTCCTGAATGTGTCTCAAGTGGCCTCCCTGCCTGCCACACAACAACATGTGCTCTGCCAGCTTTTGTTTCATCACAAGAGAGCTTAGAGCTCTTCTGCTTTCGGAAATTGGGTAAGATGCAGTCTCCTTCCTACAATGACTCAGTGTGCTGGAGAAATTACTCCTGCCTTGTATGAGCAGCTACTGTGGATCTCTCAGAGCTGTGCCAGTCTCTGCTAGCCACCAGCTGCCCTCTGGAGAGCAGAGCAAAGACCTGGGGCTGCTCCACGCTCTGGTCTTATGATTGCTAAATATAGTCCATTGATAAATAACATAAATGCATGAAGGGCACAAGAATCAACAGTTGCTGCAGTTGCTAATGCAGCCTTTTCCTCTGTCCTGTGCCTGTGTCACTGAGGCCTTTCAACATCACCCTTTGCATTTTGAGTAGGTATTGTATCTTTGCACAGCCATTTCCAAGGATCTAATCTGGCCAGCAGAAACTCATTTTACTTGTGTTTTATTAGGAGAAATAAAAGTCCCACCTTTCCTCAACACTTGTAAACTGAGTGCATCTGACATGGAAGTAAGTGCAAAGATGGTGAGACTTCAAATGTGAAGCCCTTACTCCTAAATTAATGGCGATCTTAATGGGAATAATTCCTTTCAAAGGAAGTGTCAGATAAAATGAGTCTATTTCCTTAGGGAAGCATGTTCTTTTATAAAGCTCTGCCAGCCCTTGCCTTTTTAGAAACCAAATTAGCAGTCTCTTTGTTTCACAGCCAAATTCCTCATCCTAGGCCTGGAATATGTCTGGAAAAATATTTCTAGAGAATCCCCTGTTATAAATAACCTGGAGGAGGGAAGTATTCTTTGTATCCTTCCTAGAACAAAGAGCAGTAGGCTGTAAAAGGGCAGGGAGAAAGGGCTAATCTCTTGTACTAGAGAAAAAAGATCTTGATCTTGAGGCTGATGTTTGCAGCGTGTGCTCGGGATGAGTCACATGAAAGGCAAATTGAGATAAGAGCAAAGACTCCTGAAAGAAAACGACTGATTTTAATCTCTGTATCCAGGCTTACATGGTCTTTGCTGTAGAAATAAAAGATCTGCGCTTCCCTGTAATGTCTCCTTAAAAGGTGCAGCACCACCAGTTCCCCTGAGATTCCTACCTGTGCCCTCACTGTATGTTCCCTGAGCCTCTCAGGAGGTTTTTCCTTGGTGACCTGTTTACATGGTCAGCCTGTCCCAGCCCTCCCGCAGCTGCCACACCGTGTCCCATCTGCAGCCACGCTGACTCTGAGGCAGTCACATGTGAACTTCTAGCACGTTTATGTAGTTGCATGTGAATATCACTAGATGTCCTCTACTGCTAAGTAGCTTCACCGTGGTCTGTGCCAAGCACCAGAGAAATTCGGTGAAATCGGTCTCAGTTGTTTAAGCTGTGTTATAGCTTCGTTGTCCCATTGAGCTCACAGAAGCACAGCAATATTGCTCATCCATAGCCTGAAGGAGTGATCTGCTGTCTCTGACCAGCTGGAGTTACAGTGGCAGAAAAGCCACTGCACTGGTTTCATGCAGATTTGGAGTCAACTGGCAGTGTAGGACAACCTCAACTTTTTTATTTGCAGCTCCTTTGAGATTGAGCCATCAGACAGAGTTCAGGCTGTGGTCTCCTTGTGCTCTTCTCCAAATTCAACACCAAGGGTCAAGCCCACAGGGCTCTGCTCTAGCAAGATCTGATCTGGTGCAGGATGGTGCATTTATCTCTGCAGGGTGCAGGCAGGTACAGCTCCCTGCTGCAGCACAACCTGCCTGTCCTCCAGACAGTGATGCCAGGAGCACCTTGGGTTGGTTCTTGGGAGGGCCATCTGTCCCCCTCCAACCCCATCTCCATCCTCTGACTTCCCTGAAGGGACCTCTTATCCCTGGCTACGTGGCACCAGCAGGAACTTGCACTGATAAAAATCTTACCCATTGCACTGTTCCTGCAGGGAAAACATTTCTTTCTTTTTTGTGTGAACAGACCCTGCCTTGCTGTGGTGCTATGCAAACCCTCGTGTTTGCAACCTCCTGCTGCAGAGCTTGGGCAAGGGAAGTGTCCCAGCAGCCCAAAACGCAGCTGCCAACAAAACAAGCCAAGAGGCTCATGCTGCACTAACCCATTCAGCTTTAGTATGGGATATTAAACAGCCACATTCATCTAGACCTAAAAGTGAAATACTATGCTACATATATAATGCATCCTCTGATTTAGTGAGAGCTTACCTGAAGTATAATTTGACTTGAGGAGTTCAGAGGCTGTACGGTCACTTTAATCAATTCACTGAAGCTGAAACAGACTGGAAATGTCATGTGCTTAAATCTGTATGGGGGAAATGTTGGCTGAAATTTTAAAGGACTCTTTTCTTTTAGCTTTGTATTTTGTTCCAGGGTTTGAAGTGTCGCCCATCCTGCACTCACATTCCCCCAGGGAGGGCTGGTAAAGGGGAGGCTCTTCATGCCACTGCCTCTGCTGTCAAACTGAACGTGATGTTTTATTTGAGGGCTCCTTGGGGTGACTCAGCAGGATACAAAAATGCATTTAAATAGGAGTTGTATTGTATAAGCGCTCAACCACAGCAGCAATTCCCCTTTAGCAATGTTGTTAACTAATACACACTACAAGAAATTTAATGCTGCTCCAGATACTGGCTGGAATTGAAAGAGGATTTTTTGGCTTTCCTCTGTCCATAATTTTAGTATTTCTTATGGGTTGGAAGGCTACTGAGAACTGAGCAATAGCCCGGATAGCTGACATACAGGAGCCAGGCAACAGGCTTTTCCTTTCAAATGTTACTGACTTTGGTATGAAATGCCTCACAGATTTTCAGGTTTAGGTGTCTGAACACTGGGCTTGGTTGGCAAAATGCAGCTATCTCCACAGAAGCAGAAATGTGCAGCTCTGAGTGATCTGTTTAAGACGCCCAAACACAAAGTGGGGTGCTCAGATTCAAAGATCTAAACCTGAAATCTTCGGCCTACCATTCCCAGGACTGCTGTGTCCCCAGCATTTAGTGACAATATTTCCACACCTCTGAGGGTGTGTAAATGACCTCCTGTGTGCAGCTTTGCCAATTCTGCCCTCGCTGGAGGCAAGATGTGCTGATAGCAAAAACCTGATTCCTTGTAGCCAGTCACCTCCATCGCTGCACTGCAGTCTGCCCTGGGAATATGAGGAGACTGTTTTAGAAGGAAAATTTGTAACCAGCAGGGAAGCTGAGTTCCACACCAAGTTCAGGTGCAAACACGTGACTCCTGTTGACAAATGCATATCTTACAAAGCCAGCTGCTGATTCATGTGAAGAAAACATCTGTCCCACAGTTTGGTTGGGAAAGCCTGTGGGGATCCTCCCGGTTTGCTCCCTCTCGCATCCTCCGTGCTGCTGGACAGATGCAGACTTTGAGGCAGATCCTCATGCATCTTGTTTGTAAAATGGCAGTACATTTCTCTCTGCCTCTTACACACGTGGGAAAGACAGCACGGAGGCTCTCTTGTTCTGTGCATGCTGCAGCGCCGTGCCAGACTCCTTGGGTAGATCTTTCTGGGGACTACTGGCGTGTACATAATGCTAATTCGGCAGGAGGAGAGCTGGGACTGTTCACTTGGGTTTAAGAACCATTTTTGAGCTCCTGTACCTCTGCTTTGCACACCACCAGGGAGGTAAGCCCTGGCACGACAAGGTAAATCAGCAGGTGCCTAAATGTAGCCCCCCGAGATGCTCTGGGCACTCAGCGTGTCCCTGAGCACCCTGCAGGGTTGTGCCCAAGGTGTTCCTGTGGTAGGACACATCCTTCCTGCCATGGATTATTGTCACACAGCCATTGCCAGCATCCTCTGTGAGGGCAGCATGTGTCAGTAAGTGCGTGCAGGTGCGGGGACAGAGCTTTTGCTGGTGTCAGGTTCAAGGTGTGAGATGGCGAAGGAGCCCGCAGGTGACATGGGAAGCACCGCCTTGGTTCTGACTCCCATTGCCAGCCAAGGGCACAAATGAGAGGTAAAAGTAACCACTGCCCATGTGTTCCCCGACTGCTGTACAGGATGAGCTCTGGTGTATTAAACATGGATTCTGTTATTGGGATGAAAGTTGACGGGGCTTCCTCGTATTAAGTATGACAATATATACATTCACAGATATATATGGGGGAGGGGGAGAAGGTGGGTTGTGTGTGCACAGTAGCTGGTTCTCAAAGGCTCGGTGCGGGCCGTGTTCATGTGGCCTGAACGGCGCCTGCACCGGTCCGTACCCTCCAGCTGCTGCCCCGTCCATCAGCCAGAACCAGCTGTTTACTCTTCTCCTCCTCCTCGTTGGCTGGCGCCTGCACAAACCCCGCGGCCCGGAGGGTCGGTCCGCTCCCCTTCGGCCACAGCCCCGCGGGGCCCGGGGTGCCGGGCGGGGAGCGCCGGCCCGGGCGGTTTAAGGTGCCGCTGCCGCTGCCGGCCGCTCCACCTTAACGCGAGCGGGCGGACGGG
>VZRO01001995.1:294105-415042 GCA_013397915.1 Daphoenositta chrysoptera
AGCCCGGGTGAGCGGGCGGGGAGCGGGCTGGCAGCGCTGCTGCTCTGCGGGCGGGGCGGGGGGACACGGCCGAACGAGCCGTAACCCGGGGCTGCTCCGCCCGTCCCCCGCGGGGCGCGGGACAGCGCCGCGCACTTTGGGCGCTCCACGCGTGACAAGCCCGCGGGAGGGGCGGGACCGCCGTGACACCCGGCGGGAACCGCGGCGGGGGGTCCCCGGCTGCTTCTTTGCCCTCCCCACCGCCANNTTCTTTGCTCTCCCCACAGCGATTCCTGCTGAAATGCGGCGCCCCACGCTGGCATGAGCCCCGCCGTGGGGAGCAGCGCGCCCCGGGCACCGCCGCTTTCCCTGGCCGCAGCTCGGTGTCGCGAAGAAAGCGCTGTCGCCGAGTGTCGCAGCGGAGCCGCCGCCCGCAGCAGCGCCGGCCGCCGGGCGCGGGACGGACGGTACGGGGGCTGCGGGTGGGCTGCGGGGCCCCGGGGTCCCTGCCCCGCCGGGAGGGAAGGGAAGGGATGGCGCGGCGGTCGGAACGCCGTGCGGTCCGTGTCCTCTCCCGGGTGTGCGCCGAGGAGAGGGGCCGCTCTGAGTTAGGCGGTGTCATGGAAGATCTTTGTAAGTTGAGGGCTCGTTGGGTTTTGCTTGTGTCAGGGGTTACCCCCCCTCGCCCCAGATTCAGAGCTACGATAATATTTTACTTTCCTACCCCGGGTGTGTTCTGATGTGATCTGGGTATGGCGAGGTTTCTTATCTTGCATTAAAATTGCTCTTGGATCACTGGGTACTTTGTATAAGCTTCCTTAACTTTTAGAAGGATAGAGATGCTATCTTCAGTTACGAAGAAACAAGGAGAGGAGGAGGTACGGGTTTGGTGGTTTTGTTTTTTTTTTTTTTCTAGTTTTACTTTACTTTTACTTTGCTTTTTTACTTTCTGCTTCAGGGAAACAAACAACCACAGATAGGACAAGGATTTTTTAGATCTTGTGACTGGGATTGCTGGGGATTAGAAAGAAAACTTGTAGGGTTTTTTTGTTTGTTTATTTGTTTTAATCAATGGCTCAAGAGCCCTAGTAACAGCGTATAAAGCCCTGCTTCCTAGATGGAGAAAATAAGATAAAGCCACGCTGGCTGCAAGCTGAGGAGCAAGTTAAGTGTTAGACCTCGGCTGGATCAGTCTCAAGCATCCTGCAGTTCTCTGCTCCGGTGACCCTCCCTGTCGAGCTGATCACGTCGTGCAACAAATTGGGACTGCACACCGGCAGGTCGGAGTGGAGACAAGGCTTTTCTTAAAAGAGCAAAGCGCTCAGGGCAGTCCTGACCCCGGTGTGAGGCTTTTTCCCAGCACAGGGAGCTGCAGCCCTTCAGCACTGTCAGCTGGCACTGTTCAACAGTAATGTCATGGAAATACGAAAATCTAAGCCACCAACTCCTCAGGCAGCCTAAATCATTTAAGTCTGGATTTTGTTGGCAGGCTAAAAGGGATGCTATTGACTGGAAATGTTTATATACATCTTACCTGGAAACTGTTGTTCATACAAGAGTTGATACTATGAAAAGTGAATCAACTTTATAGTTGTACCAGCAATAGATGTGCTTTCTGAATTTTCACTGTGAAATTATCTGGTTTGCTCAGGCTCTTTCTGCACAAGAGAGATGCATTTCAAAGGCCTAAAGCTGTCATTTTTCTTCATGAAAGGTACTTGTCTCTTGCTCTGAATCTGTAAAAACAGATTTGCAAAAACAGGGTCTATTAATTTAAGAAAGGCTAGGAGAAAGATAAGAAAAAGAACAAGGGGTGTGGCAAGGAAATTATGAAGTAATAGCTTTAAAGAAAAACACCTCTCTGTAGTAAAGCTTTCGACTGCCTAAGGAGAGGTGGGATTTCTTTCAAGATACTTGATTCTGAAAATACAAAGCTGACAGCATCTCCTTAAAAATAATAGTGTATGTAGAAAATAGGTATGAATAGCTTCATATTGTAGTTCTGCATCAATTTTTTTGTCTTTCTTTGATTTTGTTCCTCTGTTCTGGGAGATATCCAATATGATAGAGTGTATAGCCCAGATTGCAGAGGGCCAAACACCCCACCAAGCATCACTCCTGAACTAGAGCACCTGCACTAGGGTCAGTGCTGGCCCAGCACCTCTTTTCAGAAATTATGTGAGAGGCAGTTGTACTTTTGGAAGTTTTTGGTGGGTATTTTCACAAGCTCAAATTTTTTTGCAGAGGAACTAAGAATTGCAGAAATTAAGCTTGTCTTTATCTCGGGGGAGTTTTTGATACATGTCGCATTGGATGGTTTTTTCTTAAACTCGGACTGAGGCTAACTCTAGGGAGGAATAACATTGTATCAGAACGTTGCTAGAGAGGACTTTCTTTTTTCTGCCCACACATTTTTTTGGCACTGGTGGAGGCACGGCATTTGGGGACTGGAAGGAGGAGGATAAGTCCTATACATGAGCTGGTGTTATTGGCAAAGGCAGTGTAAGGCAGGTGCATATAGGAAGAATGGGTGTGATGGTTCATTACTGGTGACATCGTGCTGTGGTTTCTTAGGGCTCTTCTTTACCTGCAGTGTCCTGTACCCAAGAGCTCCGTGGCCCATTAGCTGCACCATGTGCTCCTAGTGGTGTTTCAGGGCTGACAACATAGGGGCAGAAACTCTACTCCCTTCTCTTAATCCTGGAGGGCTCCTGGAGGAAAACTGTTCAGCTTCATTCATTTCTGCTGTTTCATTTTTATCTTCCTTCCTTGGGTGTGAAGTATTTTTTGTGGTTGGATTCAAGCCAAGAATCTCTACCCAGAGCTGCCAAGCCTGGCATCCCTACTGACCTGCTGGCTCCAGGTGAGTCAGTTCATCAGGATGAATCAGTGTGCCCTGTAAAAGTTTTAGGCTCCAGACTTCAGCTTGACCTCTCTTAATAATTTGGTTTTGCCTGGTTTATTTGTTTGTCACTACTTCAGCCAAGCTGTCACTTCTGGTGGCTCCTCACTTCAGGCTTGCTCAGCTTTTGGAGCCATGCAGGGCCTGCAGTGCAGAGCAGTGCCCCTACACCTTGTGGAGCTGCTTTTGCCTCAGCATTGTAACTTCTCCATGACTGTTCATCCCTTCACCTCTCTCACCTGCACAGCTGGAGTTAGGAGGGATTGTGCCTCAGCATGGGAATGTGGAGCTCTCAATGCAGGGAGTATTTTTCAGACTGTGGAGGTGGAGAATATTAACATGAATCCACAGGAACTAAGAGGGGAGTGGTTTTGCATGGTGGTGGTGTTTGCATAAGCTTTTACTGAAAAAAATAAGTAGATCAGGGTTCAGGGGACAGATTAGATACGAAAAATAGGGAATTAATTTTCAGGCTTCCAAGGCAGGGCTGAGGAAGAGAAGTGGTGTTAAAAGATATGGAAATGTGCCTTGAAATGACCTTTCAAAGATAGATGACGTTATTTTGTTGTGTGAAGCACCCAAGTTTAATGAAGTGTAAAGCAGAAGGGGTTGGGAGAATTTGCTCCAAGTGAAAACAGAATGAGCGTGGGACTGGCAGATGGGAGGAACATTAGCCCACTCTCTGGTGGAGTTACTGCTTCTTTCTCCTGTTGGTGCTTACAGGGGTGCTTGAGAGAAGATACTTATTGGGGAGGGAAGAATAACCTTCCTGTTTTACTTGAATGTCACTGGCTGTATTTTTCTCCACGGGGAAACAAAGTTACAGCGCTCCAGTGGGTCACATCCTGAGTGTTTGTATCCAAAGTAAATCTAGAGCAACTCCATCTACTTCAGTAACATCTGCAATAAGCCACGACTGGCTCTTTCTGAATAGAGAGGAGAAACGAACAGCTGTAAATTCAGATGCTGAATTTTTTGGCATACTCATTTTTTTGAGATTTATGACTTTTATTCTCTGTTTGAGAATGCAGTGGAGCAGTTGCTGATCCGTGCATGTGTATATGTGAGAAAATGTCAGCAGAGGAGTAATATGTGTGGAAATCTTGCATAGAGATAGAACAGGCAGCCAGTTTGCCATTAGATAATGAAATAATTGTATAAAAACATGTCTTCTGAAATCGTGATTGAGGGGAGGGCTAGGGGCAGGGTTGGGGGAGGTTAACAATATTTTTAAGTAGTTTGCTCTACTTGTAGTATTTATGGTACTCATTACTGACTCTCCTGCAATTCTGCTGCTTCAGACACTGCTTTTTCAGTGAGTGGTGCTTAGTGTTTCACAGGCAGATAGGTTTCATCTGAGAGACCAGCCCCATTGCTGGAGCTAGGTGAAGGGATGGGAAACGTGCCCCCAAATACTTTCTCTGTCACAGACTGGCCAAAGGTGGGGTAGACTGAGGTCAGCAACTCTTACAGGCACCAATGAATCTGCCTCTCACTGAGTCTACTTTTCTTTTTTCTAAAAAGGAGTAGTAGAAGTTACTTCTTTGTGTGGGGTGTGTTGGGACCATAAATATAGCTGAGATACTTCAGAAGGCATCTGAGTATCTGAGACACTCCTAGATGGGATTCCCCTTCCTGCTGCTTCTCTTCTGGCCAGAACTGACCAGCAGAAATGCTCAGTGCTTGTACAACTTATTTATTAATTTTTGGTGAAATTTTGTTTGACTCAGAATTTGTTTGACATTGATAGGCTCAAGATTAAAATCTTTAACTATATTCTTGTACTTTCTTCTTCCACTATAGAGTGGCTTTAAAAGTTCCAGGCACTCCTTCACCTTCTCCCAAATAACAAAATGCCTGCCTTGCCTTCTCTTTGAGAAGCTCTGCTTCTGGAAAGAATGTTGTCCAAATAGATAACTTTATGCAGGGTGGTAAAAATGGTTTATTCTTTCTTCATCCCAGTTGTTGACTGCATCTGCCTAGTTCCTGGTCTAGAGATGAATGTCACTGGGGACTTCCTGGGGACTATTTTCCATCTGAATGGTGACTTGTAATGATTCAGGTAGTGGACCAGACCACTGGTTTATGTAGTGACTGGTGCTAGTCCACTGAAGTCCAAACAGCTGCTCCAAGTTTCCATCATCTCCAGTGAAAACAAGTCCACCTGCATCAGTCTGCAGCCAGTTTACAGTAAACCTACTCCCTGGGCTGTGGGTTCACCTCCTTCAGTGTCCCCTGTAGTCAGGTCTGTTACTCTTGTATGTGAAAATAAGTCTTGGTGTGCTTTCTGATTTACTGGAGTGTAAATAAACCGAGAAGGTCTTTCACGTTCAGGCTCTCTCATCAGCATATATTAGTAACGCTCATCAGCTTTTGACTGGAACTTTGATGGCATAATTACTCTGAAAGGGTAACATATTCAAAACTACCTGTGTGACTTTGGGAGTTAGATTCCTCAGAGTCTTAGTCATTATTTTAAATAGGAATTAGCTTTTTAAGCTACACACACTCCTGGAAGTTTTAAGCAAAGGCTTCTGTTTATCTTGTCTTTAAAATGCCAGTTTCTAGGATAAGAGTGGCAGCTCTGCCACTCCACTCACTTCAGATATTAAATAAGAATATTGGAGAAACAATTAGGAAAATGGTGTGGTAAACAAATTCTCATGGGTAATCTTACTAGAGAGGTCCAAGAGGTAAAAATGTACTTTTCAGTCACCTGACAGGAGGATGGATATGAGCATGCATTTTCAGCTACGTCTTTAGGACAGCTGAGAGGATGACTGATGTCTCAGCTGTTGTTGTAGACAGAGCAAAGCATATATTTCTCTAGACAGGATTTGGTGCACTGAATTCAAACAGCTTGTGACTGGAACAGTTCAAGTCACCAGGGCAAACATGGTTATCAGAAGAAACAGATAAACTAAGAAAACAGTCTTGCATACTCTAATGTTTGTGTAGGTAAGATTTTAATTTGCTATCAGTCCTAGGGTTCTTTTTGAGCAGTGATGGATTAGTCTTGATATTTGTGCAATTTTTAAAGCATTCCTGTAACACTTGTAATGCAAAATCTATTTATTTTGCAACATACCTGTGAGATAGGGACCTGCTATTTATCTCACTTGTACAGCTAGGGAACTGAAGTATTCAGTAAAGCTGAACACAGCATGGAGGATTGATCACACGACAAAGTCTGCAGCAGGACAGACAGGAGGGTGCTGAAACTGGGTCTCAATTGCCATGAAAATCAACAAACTCTGGTCCATGCTTTTCCCATCTGGTTCTTCCTCAGTGCTTCTGAAGCAGCTGGTGGCATTTGCTTGGCTAGACAGTGTGGGTTTGGCTTTTCTAAGGAAGAAAGCTCAAGCCTGGTGATGGAGGCAGGGAGGTGATGTATGTCTGGGAGAAAATGAAGAATGGGGAGCATCCCCCAGCTAGAGATGCCCCCACCACCACTTCTTCAGTGAGTGGCTTGCCCAAAGCTGGCACAGGCTGCTTCTCAGATACTGAAACTGTTCCTCTGGGCAAATCCCTGCTCTTCCTCTACCCAGAGCCAGCTCTGCTCTTCTTATAAAGTTGATATGAGTGGCTGGGTTGATGATGGAGCTTTCTGCCCAGCTCTACATCTGCTGCCACGGTGCTGTGTCCCTGTGCTGCCTGGGTTCCCTGATGGAGCAGAGCCTCCACTACTCCCTCTCAGCCTTGTGAGGGTCACCAGTGTTTTGGGTTTGGTGGAGGAAGCTGTCCAAAGCTGGCAGGAGGAATTTTTTGTTATAGTTGCATGATGAACAGTAACAATGTGAGTTTTATTGCTCAGAACATATCCATGTTTATAGGATGCTATATTTAAAAAGGAGAAAAAATGAGTCATGGGGAGCTATGCTAATGCTAAGTATTTATGTCTACCTCTTGTGAGGCTGAAGGCAGCAGGAGTTGAGCAGCATTCCTGTGAAGTGTCTAGAGGATTTACAGATCAAACCAAAGCCTGCTGAAGTCAGCTGTAAGTCATGCTGTGCCTTGCTCAGGGCCCATGTCATGTACTGTGTGTGGGTTACAGTGAAATATTCCTCTTGGGGAAACCCGGGAGCACTCAGTGCTGCCGACTTCCCTGGGCTTGGGCAGGAGCTTGACTTGCTGCCAGCGGTCATTGCTCTGCCACTAGAAAGTCACTCGTGGGCAGGGATGTTGCTGTGCCTCCCAGGCCGTGCCTGCAGCACCCTAAGAATGGGCACCTTCCCCCTGAGTGGGAGCAGAGAGAGCCTGGCGTGTCTCAGCTTCTCCTGCTCCTCCGCAGGAGCTGCAGTCCCAAGGAGATGGAATGTCGGGGTCTGTGGTGGTGCAAGCTGCTGGAGCTTTCCCTTCAGAGCTGCAGAGGGGCTCAGGGATGCCAGGGTTCGGATACTTTCATTTATGGCATGTCTTGACACTAATTCATTTGGCTTCCACTTAATTATGAAGTGCAAATGTTGGAGTTTGTTTTATTTAGAAGTTCTTTAATGAAATTGCGATCTAATTGAGAGTGCCCAGTGAGTTCAGCTTTCCAAGTGTGTGCTTGCCAGCATGCCTCAGCTCCTGTCACAGCTATAGGAAGGACTGGGATCAGGATTTCACTGTTGGGTGAGCCAACAATGGAGTATGGAGATGGACTCTGTGAAAAAAAAAAAACCTGACAGCACCATGTGTCCGAAAACTGCAGATTTGGCAACAGCAAGAGGCTCTGCAGTTCCTCTGTTTTATCCACTTATTGGAAGAAGGAGTTTTTGAAGTGAGAAAAAAATAATTATTAAAGTGGAATCTTTAGGTTTATTGGAGTTTTTTATTTATTTTCTTGTGGTTTGGTTCTTTGTTTTTGGGGTTTTTTTTAAGAATTGATCATATCAGTATGAAAATGAATGTATTTAAGCTTCCTTTGATGTAGTTTTGAGTGGTACACTGTTGCAGTCTGTTCTGTTTTCCAGTGCAAGGCATGCTCTGGAAATGTATGTATGTATGAAATGTATGTATGGAAATACATACGTGCTCATCTTGGAAATATAAGAGGAGTTGAAAAGCTTTTGAATAGGAATCTGCTCTTTGCACTGCTGGAAGCACTAAACCTCATGGTGAGTCTGATGGGCAATAGCTGGAACAAAGACCCACCCAATCCAGATTAAAAGGACGTTAATGGACATCAGTGTAGTGGGAATCACATCCACTTTTATCTTGAACTGTCCTTCCCACTTAAAGAACACTAAAACACCCACTGTAGCATGTCTTCAGGGTACCTGGTGACTCCAGAAAAGCATTTAAAGGATTTTTTTCTGTAAATCTGTGACCCTGTTATACAAGCTCTTTACCAGTTGGTTGTTGAAACACAGACTCTGAAGGGGTACTAAATGACAAAAGTAACAGGATGCAGATGGAATTTAATCTCTTGGACACATCCAGACGCTGTTATCGGGTCTGTCATCTGTACTTAGCATACCCAGATAGCTCTTGAGTGGTCTGCATAGACAGCTGGCAGTTTAGTAGAGATTGTGATCTACAGAAAATATGTAGCTGATGTCTTGTGTAATACTTGCTGTGGAAGTATTGGTGTCACCAGCCTAAGTGCACCACTTGCTGGGTGGGGAACATCCATCTATAAAGCAGGACTCTTTGAAAGAGGTTATTCAGTAGCAAGCACTCAATCTCAGAAAGAGTTATGAAGGGCATTCACAGAGCTTGTGCTGTGGGGTGGTGAACTGGGAGGGGGGAGATGACTGAAGAAATCCCTTTGGCTCAGCGGTGCTTGCTGCTGAGCTGCAGTTGCAGACTGAGGCTGGTTTGGTGGCTGCTGGTGTTTTGTGGGGACAAGAATCCCTAACTAACCTTGGAACAGGAGGAGACATGCCCCAGTGCTCTGGAAAAGCCCTCAGCTGTTGTGAATTGTTTTTGTGCAACAGCGCAAGGTCAAACACTGCTGTTGTAGCTCTCAGAATAGAGCGTGATCTCGCTGTTTAGGCACCTGCCTGCATCTGACACAGCTGCCCTCGGAGAACAAGGCAGGTGTTGCCTGAGCCCACTCTGTGCACTTCACTGCCACCTGAAGAGACCTTGCTGGTAGCTGGGGAAGGATTGTAGCTCGGAATTAGACAGTCCAAAGGTCGTGATGAGCTGTAGCGATGAGGTGGACTTGACTGAGTACTTGCAGCACTTGGCTAAGAAAATACTCTCTAGCTCAAGGGCAGAGTGCTTTGAGAAAGACTTCTGTTTCCTCCACAAGCTGTGGATGCTTTCAGATCTAATCTGCTAACAGGGAATATGTCAGGCATGAGGAACTCTGCAGACCATTTGCTTTTCTTGAGGTTTGGGCAGGTCCGAAGAGATACTGAGTGCTCTGTTAAGATGCTCTTCTGGGCATCGTTTCCTTTGTGCATCCTGCAGAATAGCTCCATGAAGCACAAAGGTGCTGACAAGCTGCTGCATCACCCTAGTCCTGTGAGCAGCAAGAGTTTTGTTACATGAGATTTACTTGTGGAGTATTAAGTCATCTTCAAAAGTTTGACTTGGACCAAGCTCCTGTGGAGCATGAAAAGGCTTTCATGTTAATCAGCAAAGTTAGCTAAGAGAATATATAATTCCTTATTCTTTTTGCAATGTAGCAAGCCTGTTTAATTAGGCATCTGGGATTTGAATTATTAAATAACAGAACAGTTTCAATCTACTTTTCTGTTGGTAAAGTTCACCAGCAACCCCGTTTTTATTCCACGGATTTTTAAATTATGAGTTCCAGAAACTCTTTGAACCTCAGGAGGATGACTTACTGGATCCAGGAGGACAGAGAAATAGGACTCTTATTTTAAGGTCTCCTGAGCACAGCAAGTTACTCTCTGTTGTTTACATACCAACCTCACAAGAATATGGAAATAAATGCTAGGCTGTTGAAGCAGAGCAGAAAAATTGTGTTTTCGGGCAAATCCTGTGTCGAAGCATCTGTTTGGTTTTGTGCAGCATAAGAATAAATCCTTCTGCTGCACAAAATACTGGGAGCAGTTCTCTGGTTTGGGGTAAAAGAGAACAGAGCAAAGTAACAGTAGCTGCAGTTCCTGTGGGCTTGGGAAGCCTCACGAAGGTGGACTGGCATAGCTGGGAGGCAGGCAGGGACAAAGAGGAGTTGTCTCAGCCAGAGCAGTGAAGAACTGCTGAACTTGGGCAGTGATTGGAGGTCTGCCACCTTCAAGGCAACGACAAAAGGGCTGAGGAAATGCCTGCTAGTGTCCATGGTTGGGGCAGACGTGCCAGCAGCCCTGGGCAGGGTGTCCTCATGGGCAGCAGGAGGTGGGGGACTTGCTGACAAAGCCACTTGGCCCCAAAAAACTCCTCAAATATCTCCCAGCCTCAGGAGCGCTCTGGCTCTCCAAGCCCTCGTGACCCCAGGCTAATGTGTTCTGGCTCCTGCTTGGGACTGGTGCACTTCAAAAGCCTTGTTGAGTGGAGGGGTGGGTGGACACCGTGGGTGGAACTGGTGACCCAAAATACCATTTCCCCTTCCTAAGGCTGGGCGTATACCAAACTTGCGTCTCTGTGTGGTAAAACAATATGAACCAAAAGTGCTGAGAGATGCAGTGGTTAAATTGAAACATGCTGTGGCAGGATGAAAGTAATCTTGTCCCTTACCAGGCCTTAATGCTTTGGGGCTTTATTTTTTTTTTTTTCAAGTGGCTGTCATCCATGCTGTTTTTATCTGTGCTTTTAATAGAGATATTTTTATATGCAGAGATGTGTCAAGATGCCATAAGGTTAAATCATATCATGTTGTATTATAACTCTCTAGGTTTATGTAAAAAACCAATATCTATAGTTGTGTTTTATTTAAAATTTTATGTCTGAAGTGTCATTGAAGGTGCTGAAGCATAAGAGAATAACTCCATGTAAGGGTCTGTCCCTTGCAGAGAACCCTGCAGTACAAAGAAGGGTCAAATCCAAATTTTTTGCTGTTTCTGTGAGTCTGGTATGTAAAGTATGATGCAAATGAGAGATTTACCTGAATTGCCAAGACTAAGGCTAATCTATAATCTCTTTGCTTGATGTATAAAAATAATGGCACTGTACAGGCATAGGAATAGCATGAGGTCTACCCTAAGGCTAGAGCAACATAATGCTGCATCCCACTGCTTTTGAGAAAAGACCTTGGTGTCTTGACTTGGTTACAACTTTGCAGCAGGGTAGCTGTACTGCAGAGCTGTGTGGTAGTTAGAAGGTAAAAATGGGTCTTTTGGCAGAACTTAAACATTTGTTTGGAACTTCTCAGCCAAGGTCTGTAGGAGATTGAAACTCAGAAGAACCTGAGCAAGGAAACATGTTCCAACAGGAGAATGAGAGTAGAGTAATTGAACCAAAGTGATGATCTGGAAGAGCTAATCAAGGACCAGGGATTCATCTTTGAAGGTAGCTCTTGATTTACCTCAATAGTCTAGGCTGAGAAACTTTGTCCAGTTGCTTTGCTTTATTTGGTTCATGTGTGGTCTCAGCTGTGAAGTGACCCTTCCCCCTGCTCAGCTGATGCACAAGTACCCTTGCAGGAGCTCTGTACCAGTGCAGGTACAACTGCAGTGTACAGTGGCACCGTAGCACCACTCACAGTTAAGGAAAGGTGAGTGTGGTCCAGCCCCAGAAAATGACAAGCAGTGTGGTGATACCAGTGTTTAACTGATGTTTTAGCCTCTTGTACCATCAAAAATCCTCACCTGCCTCTTTGCCAAGACTCAGTGGTGTGTTCACTGTCTGTACTGCTCTGTAGCCCAGCACATCTCATCCCTCTGGGACAGCATCCTCTCAGGGAGTCTGACTGTGCAATTTCTGCAAATCTGTCAGTGTCAGCCTGATGATAAGACAGAAGGAGGCATCACCTTGGGCGTGGGGCGCTGGGAGGCTGAGTACCTTGAAAGCTGACTTCTGAAATGAGTAGAACCAGGTGTGGTGTGTTTCTCCCATGTGAAAACAGTTTATAGGGCAAAAGCAGATGTTATTGTTTAGTGTGTGTGAAAGATGCTTTGTGGCAGTAGCGGGTGTGCCTCTCTCTTTAACTGGCAAGAGAATCTGCTGTTGCTTTTTTCTTTTCTTTGTCTTGTTTTTTTTTTTTTTTTTCTCCACCAAATGGTAATTGAGTTTTGAGGGGGTTTATCTTTCCCTGAAGTTGTGGGTGAATTTCTGATGTGATTGCACAGTGTAGTGGTGGTTGGAGCCCTGCTGTTGCCTTGTTCATCGGAGCTGCTTCTCAAGAGTGCAAAACACTTTTGAGGTATAATTTCCCATAGCATGCTAATCCAGTGAAGTGCTGTAGATTCGCTTGCTGGCACTGTTTAAATCCATCATGCAGCACCACCTGCCAAACCACGGGGCATAATGGAAGTGTTAATGAATGTACATATATACCCTCCCACGTGGCTGCAAGTTGAATGACTTAGGAGTCAAGGCAGAGAATTCAGGCTGAGTGTAGAAGAAAACAGACTTAGGGTATCCTGACGCAGATCTCTGCTGAAACTGGGGGCTGAGGGGTGGCCACAGGGGTCTAAAGTTGTGTCAGCTGACTTACAGGGTGCTTTCAAAGATGTGTTGATTTTCAGCTGCTGCTCTATGGATTCATCCACTCATGACACCTGAGATGTAACTTGGGCATTCAACAACAAAGTGCAGGTACTGAGCAGCACCAGCTGAGGCCCTGGTACCTCTCTTCTGAGGAGGTGTTCTCATGGGATGCTTCTCTCCAGTGCTGGCAGGGTGAATGCACTTGATAGGAGAGTGGACTTGAGTCATGCAAGGGTAAACTCTGTTCCTCAGGGGTGGTTTGGCCACTTGCCCACTGGTTTGAGTGTCAAGGTGTGTGTTTGGCACCAGGATGGCTTGTCCAGGCTGGCACAGAGTGGAAGGAGGATAGCAGGGAAAGAGCTGACAGCCAAGGGGTTTGCCAAAGAGAGGGGCTGGGAAGAGGCAGCAGGGCTGGCCTGGCACATGGCTGGGATGCTGGCAGTGTAGGTGCACCCTGTGCTCAGGCAGATTCACTGGAATGCTGTGGCTTTGCAGAACCCTGCATCACCATGTGTGAGGCAGAGGAGAGGGCTGTGCATCCAACCCTCATCCCACTCCTTATCCCTGTACCCAGCCCCGAGTTCTGCCCACCCTCCTCTTTGAGACAAGCAGTTGGATTTGCCAAGTATGCAGTCACCTCCCCAGCATGCTGTACGTAAATAAGAGGCTTATGCTCTTGGCAGACATTGTAACGAGCCTGGAAAAAATTACTGTTACGGGTCTGGGCCCAGTGATGAGATCTTGGAGTCTTCCAAGTGACAGAGTAATGACATGGACCTGGGAAATGCCTGGAATAGCCTTCCACACAGTTCTGGGATTTAGCGTCATTAAATTTAAGTAAAATAGGCCAAGTGCCTATTTGGGTAAATTTGGAAGATAGCTGTTCCTTCATCTTCTGAAGTCCATGCTGGTGAAGCTCTACTAAAGCTCCAGCATTACAGACCAGCATACTCTCTGTCCTTCTGTACCTGTGAGTATTAAGTGTGTTGTGGGGAACCAGGAGGACTCTCCTTGATCCAGAACCCTGGGAAAATTTACAGAGAGCCCTACAAGCCTGCCTTGTGCCTTGGGGTGTAGCAGTATTGCAGAGACATCAGTGCTACCCCATAGCTCACAGATAATCTCAGGGAACACTGTGATACAGGGTGAACAGGCAGTGTGTCTGTTTTTCCATAGGATATGTACAACAATAGTCTTTTTGCCTAGGAAGGACATAGACATGAGTCTTTGCCTAGGAAGGACATAGTCATGAGTCAAGTTTTGGAAAAGATTTACAGGTAGAGGACAGATTTTGGAAACAGCCTGGAGATCCCCACTCTCCTCACCTTCCTTCATCTGTCCCTTGGACTTGATAGGATTCACCCATCCCCTAGTGGAAATGCTATTACCAGGGAAATTCACAGCCTTCAGCTCTTTGCAGCTGTCTAAGAGATGCAAAGTGTGTTTGCCAGGAGGGAAGGGAGTCTTTAAAAAGCCATTTACATCCTGAAAGACATCCGGTAGCAACACTGGAGATGTAAAAAGCATTAAATACCGAATTGAGCCTGACTGGAAGACAAACTTGGAGCCAAATGCATTGATTGATTTGCAGGAGGGTGACTGGAATGAGATGGCCCTGTACCCTTTCTATCCATTAATCATCTCCAAGGCGTCCATAGGTGCCATGAAGTCTGTGCCTTGGCTCAGCCCTGCGTGGGCAGCACGGTGCCCATAAGGCTGCAGGGCAATGAGCCATCGAGGAGCCGGGCAGAGGGGTGGAATGCACCCCTTGTTTTGGCAGGGGCTTTGGGACTGATGTGGGGAAGGCAGGGTGGAGCTGTGAGGGCGTCCATGCTGGGCAGCCCGGGGTGCTGCTTAGGATCCCCTCACAGCTCCATGCTGCAGCACAGGAATTCGTTGCATGGACCACTTCCACCTGCCCAAGGTGATGCTGGTTGAGGCTGGGAGGGCTGTGCCATGCACATCTGGCTGCACCACCAGCATCAGGGCTGCATGCAGGCAGCAGAACATCTGGGCTGCAAACAGGGCGTTGCTGAAGCACTGGGCTACTGCTTCAGAAACCTCCCTGAGCAGTATTAAGAGCAGCAAAACCACCCAGGGCAGTGAATTTGGGGTCTTTTTTATTGGCGTGTCAGCAGGCTGGGATGTGTAGGAGGGAAGCTGCCCATTTCCAGGGATTGTGCGAGCAGGAAGGGCAGCTATTGGAATTCGAAGCCGCTTCCTCCACTGTAAATTTGTTCTTGCTGTGTTATCTCTGGCTGGGCAGGGCAGGGGAACATCTTGGCTATCTGCTTTTTGGCTACAGTATGTTTAGGTCGGCTTCATTGGTTCCATGATAACATAGGAGAGGCATTCCTGGCCTCACTAGCAAAGAATTTGCAAGAGTAGTACAGGAATCTGTCATTCCCTGATGTATCCTGAGAGCTTTGGAAATAAATGAGTAAGGAAAGGGATGGTGGATTTAAACACACGAAAAGTAATGGAAATAAGAGTAGCTGAGCCAGGCCCCAGTTACTGAGTAGGATGCTCTCATTTCAAACCTTGGCAAAAGGCTTGGATCAGCCTCCAGTGGACACCCCTAAACTGGCAACCATATAGTTTTATTTGAGTTCTGAAGAGATACAGGAATGGATCTTGTGTAGCTGCTTTCTGGTCACATAACTGGATTCTTCTACAGAACTGGTAGTGGCAGAGCTGTAACTACAAACGACCCAAATCTGACTGAAGGGTTGATTTTAATAACAATAATGAAAAAAAATCAGGCTTCTGCACCTGACTGTTGGCCTGTCAGAGTGACAGAACTCCTCTTACGTATTTTGAAAAGGGCACTATGTCACCAAGGGAAACAGGCTGAAGATTAATGGAGTTGTGGTGGGAGGTGGAGGAGGAGTTGGGAGAGGGAAGCAGAGTTGGTTTTGGATGACATTTGTCAATATGATTGACTCATGCTGTGCTGCACTTACATACAGATTGGGACACCAACAAGCACGTGCTTCCCAGTAAAAACAAGTGAGTCCCTGAACCCAGCCTGGCCACGGGAAAGCTGCTGCTCAGTTCTACAGCAAGGGCTCCTCCTTACATCACTGAGGGATTCACAGAGGGGGGAGGTGGGGGGCTGCCTACTACCTAAGCCATTTCCAGTGACGTGGCTTTTTATTATTATTATTTGTTCAGGCTATAATTCTGTGTTTCCTGAAATAACTACCAAGTATTCATCAGGCAGCTACTGCCTTTAGCTGCCTTTTGTGTGAATCTCAAGTGCTTCATTACTCCCCCGGTGCATTTTCTTTCACTTACAGTAAATCTGAGCAGCATCTGTGTGGTGGGGGAGGTGATGCAATTTTGGAGAAACAGGGACAAAAAAGGTCTGGCTGGCACAGGAAGCCAGTGAGGAGTTCAGGGAACACAACACTTGGGGTACAGCATCTTTTTGCACAGGAGGAGAATTGATGAGGCCACTTCCAGGACCCACAGTTACATCCCCCCCACATTCAAAGCCCAGCCAATTGCAGCTCTTTATTGCTTGGTCGAGGATTTTATTTTTAAACGACAGTTGGTTTAAGACTTTCTTTTTTTCCTCCCTTTTAGTGGCAATCTGATAGTGCTTTGATGGCTGCTCCAAAAGGAAATGCCTGTAATTTCCTGTGCAGGTCTCACCAGGTGCTGGGCTCCATCAGATCTGGAAGCTGATGGGAGTTGAGAGCACCTGTTAGAGTCCGCCTTCTTAGAAAACCTCAGAGTGTTGAAATTTCACTTGGGTTTTGAAAAATGTAATGCCAGAACTACAAAGGGCATCAAACTCTGGCTTCCCACATGACAGATCTGTTCCATGCTGACTTCCTACTGAAGACTGGAAAACGGTCCAGGTTTTGTTCACTTGGTCCTTTTTGAGTCATTGACTGGGAAGGAAATCTGACAGACTGGACAAAACTTGGCTAAGAGTTAATCATCTTTATTTAATAATAATTGGCAGTGGTTTTTCATACACCAACGAGTCCTTTGGCTCTTGAAGTCTTGGGACATGGTCATGCCTACTTGAGGGAGAAATTCCTGAAGTTCATTCAGTCCTGATCAGCATGACTCAAGGGAAGCAGCAGCCTCCTAAAAGGGCATGTCCTGTCTTTCAAGGATTCTCAGTAGTTCCCAGCCCAAGGGACTGCCTACAACGCATGGGGCTGAACTATTTTGGTACCTGGCTAGCGTCTCTGGGTGTGCCGTGGTGGTTGTGTGGCTGCAGCCAGCAGTCTGCAAGAGGAACAGAGAGGGAAGTGTTCAGATTTTGCAGAGTTTCAGCCCTGCAGGCACTGCGTGGAGCTGCTAATGCTTACAAAGTGGCCTGGTAAAAGGGCGTAATCGAGTGAGCTGTGGGCAGAGGAAGAGCTCTTAATTGCAACCGTAGGAGTTGTTGGCAGCCTCGATGGCTGATTGTCTTCCTCAGCCTCGGGTGAGATTGGCATCCTCAGGTATGCAGAGCTCTGGCAGGCCATGGGTGAAGAGCCATGGACCAAAGCAAGCTGCTGACGGGAAAATTGCCTTGGCCATGTGCTGATGGAATCATCAGCATCCATACTTGGACATTAGTATGTGCTAAAGCTCAGCCTGGTGCTGACATGGACATAGCCTCCCTAAAGTTGTCTGCTTTGGAGAGCTGCAGCAGAGGAGGAGGGAGCTTGGTAGTTCCCACACAGGCCCTGCTGTAGCTTTTTCTGGAGGTTTCATAACAGAATTAAGCAATTTGTGTCGCATGTTGCCATGGAGACTGTAAATCACTGTCATGCTGGTCTTCTCAGTCAGGGAGCCGGTGTCTTTAATTGCACCAACCTCCCCTACAAATCCAGGGCTTGGTTCTGAGCTTGCTGACCTTCTGTAATGGCCTTGTCCTGGGAGCTCAGCCTACAGGACAGCAGAGCTGGAACCAGGAAAGGGCGTGCCAGCACATCGAATACCAACTATCCTGGGGTCCATTTTATGTTTTATTATTGTCGTATGTGGCCACAACTCTGCTCAGAAGCTAAGATCAAACCCACCTGCATTCAGGGCAAGTTTTGTAATGAGGGTGGGGATTAGATACAACACCTACATTGTGTGGGCCAGTCATACAAACTAAGCTGAATTTGGTATTTTTATGTTACTTGGCTGCTCCATGGGGAAAGCTCAGCCCTTCCATTCCATCTCCATGGCCGGACAGGTAAATGGGGTTTCATGTAGTTTATTCTGCCTTCTAAGAAAAATACTTTTTGCTTAGGAGGCTCAGCCTCAGTGACACCTTTGGATCAGTGTTTCTTTTTTCTTCCCATCCACCCACCCCAGAAACAGCCACGCTTCTGACTGTCTCAGCATTACTGGCTTGTGCTGTCAGGCCACCAGTCTTGCCAGTGTGTATGAAGATGGTTGTATAAATCAGCCTCCTTCCAGTGACTAAACCAGAGCCCTGACGGCATTTGTCAGCGTAGGGTATGGATCCTTCTCTTGGCTCCTTCAAAATAAACAACTATATAAATTGTAAGATGATTATCATCAGAGCTTATTAGTGTATTACCACATGCTGCTTTGTATTCAGACAATAGATAAAAACATTTGTGCTTCACTTTTCCCAGTCAGATCTACAGCAAACACGCTTATTCTTGCTCCCATCTGAGGAGGACTGTGTCAGTACTCTTGCCAAAAACACATGAAAATCAGCCCAAGTGTTGTGCACTTGCCTGTAGCTCTGTGCACCTTTGGGAGTGTTTAGTCTTTTCCAGGAAATGATATATGTCGTTTTAAAGGTTTGAATCATGAGCTGGTAAAGTTATAATCTTGTCAAGGCATGAGTTGTCTTCTTACTTTGTTTTTCAGGGCAGGTGGAGGGGTAGAGGGATTGAAGTGCTTGACTTTTGGAGGGTTTTTGTTGTGTACATGCATGGCTGGAGCGTGGGACCTGCCATCTCAGTAGAAGGAGGAGTGTTTCCATGAGCAGAAGAAACAATCCTGCAGAACCATCTAAACTTGCTGCCTTTTGACACTCAGTAGCAGTTTTCATCTGTTGTGCTAGCATCACCTTAAATACGGGGAGCTGTGCTCAACAAACCAGCCTACAGTTCTTGACTTTTTTTTAAATTTTGTTTTTTTCAGTTCAGTTCTTGCTGTTTTCCCCAGGCTATATAACATTCAATCTGGTGGTTCAGACACACAGCATGACCAAACTTCTGGAAACAACGGGAAGCGAATGCCCCGATTCAGCCGATAAGCATGCTGGGCAGAGACACAGTTTGTACAATGGGCTAAACATTATCCTAGCACTTTGGGGAGCATTTCATGCAAGATAAGCTTGAGGCTTCTTAGGAGCGGGTTAAAGGGCTGGTACAAAATGTCAGTGAAAATGTAATGCTTGTTGCTGAGCAGCAGCTTGTGGTTTTGCGAGGAGGTCAAAAATCGTGCACAAACGGAGTATGGTTTTCACATCCACAGACTGTCCCCTGCCTTGTCAGTAACAATCAGTCTTTCATTCTGCCTGGCTGGAGCTGCTCTGCTGTGTAAAGAAGGATGGGGTGAAATCTTGGCCATGGGCAAAGCAAAAAATTGTCTTTAAATATGTTGGAAGGAGGGGTAGAGGTTTAGCCAGGGTCTGTGTCTCAAAAAGCCTGTGAGGATCATCTGACCCAAGAAGGATTACACAGAAATAAAACTTGGTCTTTCAAGCAAAAATGAGGCATTTAGTTGAAATTAATAGGTTTTTCTGCAGCCCAGCCTACTGTGTATTGATGTGTGGTCTCATAAATATGAGAAAGTGGCTTAGTCAAAAATAGGGCTAAGAAACTTTTCCTTGGGATTGTTGTGAGGAAATGCAGTAAGATGTCTTGAAACCTCAGCTGGTTTGGTCTTCTCCCCATCCAGCAGCTGTTGCTTGCAGTGGAAATTCTTGAGAACAGCAAGAATTTCCTCTAAAGGTGGTTTAGAAACAAGAAGATTTAATCGTGCTTCTTCTTGCTCTGGAAATGTTGGCTTGTCTCAACTTGGACAAGGGGCCTTTGCTGTTCTTAGACTCAGCAATCCCATCCTCTGTCTCCTCCTTATGGGCTTTTCTTCTTAAAGGTGGTATGGGATCTCCAGTGTACTGAAAGAACTATGAGACCCCACAAGTTTGCCAGGTCAGAAGTGCTTTTATAGTTCAATATTTTGGATTAAACTGAAGTAATGACTTTGGATAAAGGGACTAGAGAAACCAGAAACTGACCTGGATTAGGGGATTATGTTCTTGTCTTTTGACAAGAATATAATCAACTTCTGTGGCCCAGCTGTGGCACAGAGCTCATCAGCTTTGCTTGGTGGTTTCTGAGAATGAAAAAGTTCATTGTATTTTTAATGAAAAAGAAACCCCTATTATTATTGGGAAAGCCTCCAAAAGCTTGTGTGGGTTGGTGGGCATACAGGTTGGTGGGGACCCAACAGCTTATGGAGGTTCCCTCAGAGCAGTCCTGGTCCCACCTCAGTGCAGAGCCCAGCCAGAACCTGCAGCCCAAAGGGCACCAGCAAAACCAGAATGTCTGGGAGCAGCTGCCTGCAGAAAGTGTCACCACAGCTGCTGCTGCACTGAACAGTTGTTTCAAGAAAACTGATACCAAGAAAATCAACCGTCTTGTCTTGAACCTTATCATTATGATGAATTTTTTTATTATTATTATTTTCTCTTTAGGTGTGTGAAAGACCTCCCAGAAAATTCAATGCTCATTCAGATCTGGGAGATGGCCACCTATTTGCTCAGTGATTTGAGTCAGCATTGCCTGCTGCTCATTGTGGGGGTGGAGGGCACTTACAGGGACAGAACCTCCTGCCTGGCTTCTCCTTAAATGAGCATTCTCTGCTGCTGACTGTTGAAACGGGCCAGTCAGCAGTGGCTGCCTCTTCTCCTTTCTGCCCAGTTTCAGCCCGTGCCTTTTTTTTCACCTTTCTTTTCAGAGGCAGCTCTGAGGTGAGGGGAGCAGTGTGACCATGCTGCTGGGAAGCTGCTCCCCTGGCTGTGTCACAGCCACGGGCACCAGCCTTCCTGCCACGGCAGGGTTGAGGGGTTTTTTTTTAAAAATGCAAAACCAGAAACCACCTGTTCTTCCTGGCCTGCTGCCTTCTTGTTTTTATTTCTCAAACTTGAGAGAGAAGAAAGCAGCTAAGTGCATTTTTGTCTGCTGGCAGAGCCAGGATTGGACCTTTAACTCCAGTTTCATCCATCACTGCCAGTTCTGCCTGCAGATCTGGCCCCGGGATGTAACACGACATTTAATGTTTGCTATACCTTGGTTTAAGCACTGAGGAATAGCACAACTGACTTATCAATGGGATTTGATCACTGGCAACAGGAAACTGTCAGGAGCTTGACAGGTGCACTGAGCCAAGGTGATTTTTGTCATTGCCATGTGGACCCAGCCCCTGTAGGAAAGGTATTCAGTGACACAGGTGTTGCTTGTGCATTTGGTGGCAGTCAGCAATCCTTGTAGACAAGGCAGGAGTAAACAAGGCACAGTGGTGGAGTTGTCTGCACTTTTAAGTGCTGGGTCCGAGTGGGAGTAGAGCTGTTGGGAAGGGTTGGTGCTGCTGCTCCTGCCCAAAAGGCTTTTGGATGTCAGAGCTGCCTTCACTCTCACTTCTTAGGCAGCAGCTAAAGCTGCCTTGTGCATATTGCCCTCTTTTCTCTGCTGCTGAGTGATTGATCTCTCTCTCCAGCAGGTTCAGCACACTGGAAGAATGGCTACAAGCGCCGTTCCCAGCGAAAACCTCCCCACATACAAGCTGGTGGTTGTTGGAGATGGTGGTGTGGGGAAGAGTGCTCTCACCATTCAGTTTTTCCAGAAGATTTTTGTGCCAGACTATGACCCAACTATTGAAGACTCCTACCTGAAGCACACAGAAATAGATGGGCAATGGGCAATTCTTGATGGTAAGCAAGCTACTCTCGTGATCCCCTTTCCCTTCTAGCTGACCCTAATTGCAAATGGACCTCAGTGTCTCCCACAGCACGTTGTGTCCCTGTGTCCCTCCTGCTCTGCTGGGGGCTGGCAGGAACTGGAGATGCAGTGCATGGTCTGCAGCTGGTCTCCAGTGAAGGTTCTGCTTCCAGTTGCACTGGTTCCAGTTCTGCACAGAAATGTTTCTTGCAGCCTGTGAAAACCCACAGATCCTCGTTGACATTTGGAGTAGGCTCCTGCAGTGGGTGAATTACAGCACTGCCAGGTGGCTGTTGCTAATGGTACTTCATTGTGGTTGAGCTCATCCCCTGGGAAATAACAGTGAGTGGGTAACTGAGTGAGGGTTATAGCCAGAAAGAACATTTAATCAAAACTGTTGTCCACTGACGGTGAAGAATTGTTACAGCTCTTAACTCCAGTCATTCAGGTGTGATGTCTTCATATTTAATTGCCTGTTTCATTTAAATATGGATAGGGTACCAGCCTGGAGATCTGTTGTAACCAAGACTTTTCAGTTCTTTGAAGAAAAACTGCCTCTATTAAAAAAAAACCAAAACAAAACAACAATGAAATACACACAAAAAAAACAAAACCATAAAAACCCCAAAACAAACAAACAAAAAAAAGAATAAACCCAAACAAACAAAAAATAAAAAAAACCCAAAAACCCACCAAAGTGACTTGATTAGCAGGTGAGGAGAAAGCCCTGTATTACCTAAAGCTGCAGCTTGCTCATTTCTGCTGCATGAGACAGACTAACCACAGCTGTAAAGGGAATCTTGCTCTTAAATGTTGTAAGTTTTGTTTTGCATTATGTAGTAATTAGGTAGTACATAAAAGCAAGCAGGTATTTTGTGCCCTAATTACCCAAGTTCATGTATGTGGCCACTAACATAACCGAACTAAATTTAGCCTCCCTTGTGCTGAGTTCTACCTCCACCCTCTTGTCAAGAAGGGGCTCAAGATCTTTGGTGTCTCTGCCTAAGTGTCACTGGTGTGTGGGGACAGAAAGCTGGGGCATTGTCATGAGTGGTGGCATTGGGATGCTGGTGGGGTTTGCTGAGAAGGCTGTTAGCTTGGTTTGGAAATGTGAGATCTTAGTTGCACTCTTAAGGATTTATCAGATATAATTTAGTGAGCACAAATGGTCACAAAGTCCTTAAAAGAACATCCTTTATTCAGTATTAAAAACCAAAACCAGCAAACAACAGAACAAGTTATTCTTGCCAACATTTGTTCATTTGAATATGTTAATAGTTGATATGAGGAAGTATTTGTGAAATTGGTGCTGAAATGTCTCTTCTTGTCATCTGCATCAGAGATATCTGCTCCAAATTAAGCATCACATAATGTATACATGCACCCTTGTTTTTAAAATGCCAGTCCTGTATAAAAGAAAAACCCAATCCTGCTGTAAATTAAATTCATTAATATTTAGTCCAGAATCCAGCCCTCTAAAATGAGCAACCTTTACCTTCACTGGTATGCCCCATGTTCTGATATAACAGTACCAGCTGCTGTACATGTTGGTGTCAGCTGAAACAGCCTGGATTTTGCAAATTATTGAAAAGTAGAAAAGGCATCTTTCCCTGAATATTTGGAATTTTTGTTTAGACAAAAAAAAACAACAACACAAAAACCAACCAAACCTGATCTGAGTGGGAGTGGTGAAAGAAATTGTTTTCCAACAAGCAGAAGCTTAACCCTTTGTTTTAAAGAAAAAGCCTTTCTTTTGCTCAGATGGAGCTTAGTGGCTGTACTTGGGCTGAACTGAATTCAGCTGTGGCCTTGAATGGCATGTTGGGAATCCCTGACTTCCAGGGTTTGTGTGCCCACAGATGCTTCACAGCCAGAGAAGTGAAACTGCAGCTGCTTCTTTTTCCTACCACTTGAGATTTTGAACAACCAGAATTTTGGAAGAAAGGCAGAATTCTTGCTTGAAAAAGGATGTGACCCTTTTCCATCTGCCCAGCAGAAACAGGGCACCAAGACTGACTAACACACGTGTTGTTTGCCTCAGCTCTGTCATAGGCTTGGGATCTAGGCCACGCTCAGAGGTCACCATATACTGGGACAGCTGCTCTTGTTGTGGTTACATGAATCACTTATGGTGTAAAATTAGGGACAAACATGTAGGAAGGGTAAAGATGCATCATGATAAATCCTAGACTTTCCAGTTGTTCCTGATGACCTAAGCCTTTGCAAGCTGACGTTTCATGCAGTGCTTGGTGGGAAGAAGCAGCTGCCCACCCCCAAAATAGGAACTACTTTTGGAACATGAACAACCAAGTGAGGATATAGCATGAGGGGCTCTATAAGTTTTGAAATTTTCAGAAACAGTTAGTTTAAAAAAGACCAAACAGCTAGACATCTAACAACTTTAAAAAAAGGGAAACAGCCCCCCCTTTTCCAGGCTGTTGCCTGAGCAGTTCTGTACAAAGCATTTCAAGCATTTTTTAACTGCACCAGCATTATGTTGTAAAAAAAGCCTTCTGCTAGCCAGCTTGCATAAAGCATTTGGCTTCCCTCCATGAAGACCTCCACCCACATTTATTCAACAGCACTAACTGTCAGCATGATGAAATGTTTGACTTGCATTTTTTTCCTTTGCTGAAATCTCTCACTGAAAGTAGACTGAAATGGAATAGGGTTTTATTCCACATTTTACATCTTGGAGCAAAACCTACATTCAAAATCTGCTTTTATCTGTTTGTTCTTTGGCTTGGGCACATTTCTGTCTATTATTCTCACCAAAGAACTGTCTGTGATAGTTCTCTGCCTCCCAAAAGATTGTGGGACCTGTGTTTGTTGTGTTCAAGTCCAACACTACACAAAACCACTTTATTGTTGACCTTATGCCAGCTTTAGAAGACCATGGATGCAGTGTTTTTAGGACAGGTGTTGTAGAGTGGAAGAGAGCACTTAACCTGAATCAAAGATGCACAGGCAATTTGTGGCTAGCCCATTTTTTGGTTGCTGCCACTCTAATGAGGCTTTGGGATCAGCCTCCAATTTTCTCTGCATATGTTATCTTGGTTTATTCCCTGCTGGTCGTGCTGAAATCAGCAGAGTGATGTGCTCAGTGAAATGCACTGGCACACAGGTGCTGTACAGACACATGAGGTCAGAATTAAGTGGGGGCCAGGGTTAATCTGCCTTGATTAGCTCTTGCTCCAGTTGCATTGCTATGATTAATTTTGCACACTCCTTTCTGTGTGTAGGCTAACTTAGCAAGTAGCAGAGGATTTCTTTTGGTGTGGCTGCAAAGTGCCAATCTGGAATTACTAATCTTGGCATAAAACCAAAAGTGGAATATTTTAATATGGCAAAAAGCTCCCAGTGGTTCAGAATTCCTTATGGCTCATACACCACACAGAGACAAAAAGGTGGCAAGCAAAGGGAGATGAAGAGATGACCACAAGCACATGGCTTGGTCTTGTTGGGGAGTTGCTCTGAACTCTTAGCTGTCAGTAGGTCTGGACCAGTTGGTACTGGCCAAACAAGGAATTGTGTTGGATGAAAGGAAGCTGTGGTCTCCCTTCTCTTCCCTTTCCTTTCCCTGGTATGATTTTGATGAAACTCTCACAGCCTGGAAGTTGTCTCTCTGCTCCTGAGCTTCAGTTTCTCTTCTAATTCTCTTCCCAAGACTTCCTCCCAATCCCTGGGTGCCCTTGGGCTGGACTTGCAAGCCTGGTGTGCACCCCTGAGCAGTCACACCGAGCTCCTTTCCTTCCCACCTGCCTATCCCATGCTTCCCTTTTTGTTGAGGGTTCTTGCTCCTACTCATCCCTGGGCACAGTGTCTGCTTTTCTTCTTGGGAAACTTGGGATCAACTCAGCCATGAGGCCAGAGGGAGATCAAAGGTCACTTCAGACTTGCAGTCAGAAGGGTTGGTTTGTGGCTGGCTTTCTTCTCTTTTCTGTTAATTTAGACTTTCAGTAGCATCACTGAGAGCATTAAAACTCAAGTTAAATTTGTACTTTCATTCTTTTATTTGTGTGTACAGTATTTCCCCTCCCTTAATTGCTGGGATTTTGCAACCATGAAAGAGGGGGTTTTGTCTTGGGTTGTGGGGATTTTTTTCCTGCCAGGAAAATTTTGACGTTGCACCATGGAAAACACAAGGCTTTGAATACTTGCCCTTTGTTAGAGAAAGAGCTCCTTTAAGGACTTGCATATTTATTCTGTTTATTGATGTGCAAGCCTTTCTCCTGAAGACCTCTCTTTTCTTTCTGGTTAAAGAAAGGGAAAGAATTCAAGTACTTGAGTTTTTCATGTTATAACATCTGTGTATTTAACTAGGGCACAGAAGAAGGGCTCATAAAAGCCCCAGTGTCTTCCTATCATGTGTTTTTGCTGAGGAAATCTGTCATGCCAGGGGCAGCGTGGCTGTGTCTGAGAAGGAGCAGAAGCAGCAGAGTGACCAAGTGAAGCACCTGCCTTGCCTTGCACACGGCAAGGGCACCTCATACCTCTTCAAGGTGACCTGGGGTGTGGGGATACAGAACAGGAGCTGTGACCCCAGTACTCCCTCTGTGCAGTGCCCAAATACCAACTCCTCAGCTGAAACCAGTGCCCTCTCCCACGGTGCTGCTGATGGAAGGAGACAGAGACTGTGGAGGTGGCTTTCCTCAGCCTGAGGCTCATTAGTTTGACTTGGCAATTCAAGTTAAATTTTCCCATGAGCTTAGGTACCAAGCTGCAGGGCAGTGGAACCCAAAGGCTGAAGGACAGGAAATGGGTTAACCTGCCTGTCAGTTCATCTTTATCCCCTCTAGATGCCATGGACAATGGAGAAACTCTCTTGAGGTGACCTGTACACCCAGCTGCCTGGCAATGTAAAGGTAAAGACATAGGAGGAAATTTTGCCTAGATATGGAAGGAGCAGAACTCACCTGCACAACCAGATCTGAGCTCCTCGAAGGCTGGGAGTGCTGTGCTTGAACTGAATCCAGCCAAGGCTCCAGAAAAAGCAGTGCCATTGTTGACTTGGAGTTCATAGTGTGTCTCTGCCCTTGGTTTGGATTCACGTGCCTTTGTCTCTGCATGGGCACTCGCAGCCCTGTCAGACATTGCCACATGATACACCTTGAAGCACCAAGTGCTTCTATTTTGGACAACAAATTCCTGTGTATTCCTGGGCTCCTGTGCCTGCTCAGAAGTGCTCTCTAGGCAGCTGCACTCTTGCATAACCCATCAGGATTCACAGGAAAATGGTGTGGAGAGCTCTAAAGGGGCAGGATTCAATTAGCAAGGAGTTCATCACAGCAGCTGGGGGTCACATCCACTGGAAAGTGGAAAAGGCCATCTCTTCACTCAGCAACCTCTTACCTGCAAAGCAGGAGACCTTCCTGCTGGGCTCTCACAGCCTAATTGCTCTTAGTTTAGTCTCCAGCTGGTCTCATGATAGCTGTAAATGGCTTTGCCCTCTTTGGATGTCTGTTTCTACATCAGACATCATCCTCGGCTTCTCTCTCCTTCATTTAACCCAAATGCTTTCATTAATCCTCCTCCTTGCTTCTCTGGTCAAATTTGTGAGAACTTCACCAAGTTTTCTGTTGGAAAAAAATGCAGTGTGACAATGCACTGTGCAGCCTATGAGTCTGAATTCAGTTCTGGGAGGAATGAGGTAGGAGAAACCTGCTGTGCTTTGGTCCAGCCTTGGTTCCACCTTGGCATTTATATGCTGCCAGGGGGGCAACTGCTGGTTTAAAGTGTACCAGCTCACAGTTCTCTACTCGTGGTTATTTCTGTCTTCTGGCATCCTGTCTGCAGAAACGGGAATTTGAAAATAAGGTGAATGCTGGCTAACATGCTAAATCTCCTCATCCCTTTGGTTTGGGAAGCCAATCACCTTCTGAGTTACTCCTTCCCAAGGCTTCTCCTTGCTACTTTTCGTTTCTGTCAGTAGGAGTCTTCTTGAAGCTTTTATGCCACAAGATAACACCACAAGCAAAGCCACTTTTATCTGGCTCTTTTTTGGTGCTGATGCTTTCCAGGATGTGGTCCTGTCCTGCCTACAAAGGCTCCAGATCACACTGTATCTGTTGTTTACAATTCCCAAAGCACATAATTGTTAACCTGGGGGTTTGCCTTAATGAAGAGCACGTTTAAAGTTTAAACTTTAAAAGTTTAAAAACTTTAAAAGAAGTTTAAAAACTTTAAAAGTTTAAAGTTAAAGGACTTTGTCTGGCCATCTACACGACGCTTAACTTTGTATGAATAACCCACCTTAACCTTCACTGCTGTGTGTCTTTTACTTGCACTTTCAAAGTGCCATTTTAAATGCTGCCTGGGCTTGCTCACCTTTTTATCAATGGTGCAAGTGAATTCCCTTCCAGCAGCAGCTGCTGACACAGCTCTGCCTGTGTTTAGTGTGATGCCATGGCCAAGATCCAGGGAAGGCAGGAGAGCCCCATGCAGTGGGGTATGCCCAGAGCCCCCACCAGGGCTTGTCTTCTCTCCCAGGGGATGCAGAGCTTTGGAGGGGCAGCAGCTGGGGATGGGTTGGTGGGTGCAAAGGCAGAGCTGGATGCTTCTTGTGTGTTTCATGGGAGGTTTGCAAATGTTCCAGAGCAAGGGGAAGTCCCTAAGCAAATTACCATGCAGGATACAGCACATCCATCTCCACCTTCCTGCCCACAGCTTGTGCTGGGGCACCTGCCCTGTCTCAGGGGGAGGGAGGGCAGGAGGGCTTGCTCCCGGCAGGGAGCTCTCCCACTCCCCCACAAGTTGGGTTTGTGTGTTGGTTCAGCTCTCAGCCCTGCCCTGACACCGTGTCTGGCTGCTGCAGGAGTCAGATGAGGGCAGCCCAGCCTCTCCATACAGGTTGGGCAGGTAGGAAAGATTAATTTCCTCTTCTGTCCCAGCTACAGAGTCCTGGCCTTACTCCACAGTAGCAATTCTGCCCAGGGCATAGAAATTTACCGGCACGTGCAGTCTTTTGGGGTTGTTTTTCTATTTCCTTTTTGTTTCCTTTTTTTTTTTTTTTTTGGTACAGTCCTTAAGAATAGCCTAAATGCCTTTGAGCTGAGACCCTTGTCTCCTAGATTTAGAGGTGAGGAGCAGGATAAAAGGCTGTGGAGAGACCCACGTGACTTTCCAGCAAGCTTGGCAAATAAGCCTAAATCTCAGGGTCTTTGCAAGAGCCTAGAAGCTCTTTTTACCTTAAGAGCTCATGGAAACAGACATTCAACCCCAGTTAGGGCAGGATAACAAATGAGGCTGAAGGCCTTAAAGAGCCTGCCATCACCAAGGAAGGTCTCCAGGCCGTCCAGTGTAGCTGTGTCTCCTCCAGACGTGCAGAGGAGGTGTGGCTGGCTGGTGGGGTGTGTGGTGACGTGCAGCCTGTCCACCCGTGCCCACCTCTGCTAATGCAGCAGAGTGGTTTTTATCCATCTGCAAACTGGGGCAGCCTGAGCACTTTCCCCTCCAGGGAGCACCTTGCTGGGCCTGTGGGCCTTTCAGACTAGACATGCCTGTATCGAGCCCTGCTGCTCTGTCAGCAGTGTGCTCCTGCCAGTCTCCATCCACGGGTGCCCTGGGCTTTCCCCATCACTTGTGGGCAGCAGATGTGCACACTGTGGCTGTATAGCAGAGGCAAAACAGTTTTCCCACCCAGCCCAGTCGACTGGGATGTGAAAATGTTTCCAGTCATCACGAAGGTCCCACATTTGCCTCTGGGGTGCAACGATGCATCAGGACTGGTACTTCTGAGCAGCTGATGCACTTTGAGTGCACCCCATGTTTGTACTGGCACGGCCTAAACTGATGAACTCCTCTTGTACCCTCCTCCTGCCAGTCAGAATGCTGGCTGTGTACAAAGCTGGGGCTCAGGAACTAGCACTGGTGTGTGTGGTGTTTACCCAGAAGGCTGGGGTGGCTTGTCCCACAGGTGATGGGACCCCTGCAAGGCAGATCCACGGAGAACCAGTCAGTTATGATTCCATTAGTGGAGTTTAATCTAGTGGGGAGCAGCATCTGGGTGGCTGTCACATCTGAGGTGGTTTAGGGGATTTGAGCATGGATTTATTGTCAGAAACACGATCGCTGTATTGGATATTCAAGGCACTTAAAGCTTTTCCATCTGTTTGAGTTACCTCCTTAGTATCAGCACCCCATTTGGGACTAAATATTTAAGGGGAATTCCCCAAGACTGTACAGTCTCACTCTGAAAGCACAAAATTGTCTAGAAATAATACCCAGCTGTTGAGAAAAGGAAAATGCTTGTAGCTATTACTTTGGGTTGTCTCCCAGCTCTGCTTCACCGTGCATTTTCCAGGTTATCCCTGACATTTAAACTGGCTTTTACCTAACCTTCCAGCCTTGGGTTTTCTTTGCTGGGAGAGGGAAAAGTTGGGGGGCTGTGAAATTCAGTGGTCAGTATTTGGTACTGGAAAAGGAAAATAAAATCCACATTGTCATCTTCCCCTCCATCTGGTCCCAGCTTAGGCACACAAGGATGAGTGGGGTGTGGGACAGAAACTCCCTTGTCCATCCAACTTGATTTCATCAGATCTTACAGTCTTTGAGCAGCAGAGGCAGAAAGGTCACAGGACACATAGTGATGCCAGCAGCTACAGGTCCCTGAGAGTAACTAAAAACCTTTGTCTGTTCTGTCCTAGTTCTGGATACTGCAGGCCAAGAGGAGTTCAGTGCAATGCGGGAGCAGTACATGAGGACTGGAGATGGTTTCCTTATCGTCTACTCGGTGACAGACAAGGCCAGCTTCGAGCACGTGGACCGGTTCCACCAGCTGATCCTCAGAGTCAAGGACAGGTGGGTGCCACTGGCACTGCCTGCCCTGCCAGGCTCCTGCCATGCTGCAGACCATCCTGGGGGCCTGGCTGCACTTCTCCCCCGAACTTCTGCCTTCTGGGTGTCCCGAGACAAATCCTTATGTGAGGGTTTGTGGGTCTCAGTGCAGTGAATAAGAAGTGGTTTACCTCTTCTGATAAGCATGAAGCACTTTCGATGTGGTAAAGGGTCAGTAGTGTTACAGTGGAGTGAAAAAAATGGGTCTGGAAGGGAGAAACTTCTGCCAGCATGGTCTGGCAGAGCAGTGTGAGAAAGGAATGTCAGACACCTTTGAAGGTAACCAGCTCGGCTCTGAAGAGGGGGAAGGATGCTCCGTGCACAGTGCAGGCACTTTGGGATCACCAGCAGGGAGTCAGCAACCATTTGGCCCTAATTATTTTGTATGTCCTGGCACCATCTTCCGTTCCCTGGCTTGTGCCAAACACATCTTCGAAGGCCCTGTGTAATTTGGGGGTGTGAATGAGTGTCTTGAAGGGGAAAAAACTCATGCTGGAAGGAACTGTATTTCTTACCAGGGATATAATATAGTTAATGCACTGTGCTCTGCAGCAAAGAATTGCACAGAATAAAACATCTCTGTGTGCCTGGGGAGACAGCAAGAGAGGTCGCCTCTCCTCTCCTTACATGTGCAGGGGAGAAGGTAGCACTGGGAGTTTAATCATGCTAAATAAATGTGTCCTGGCAGAGTGAGGGGAAGCTGCTGGTTTATCTCCAAGATAACTCCCTCTTCTTATCCTGGTTCAAGAGGCAATGGATCCATCCTCACTGGGTGGGGTGTGAATTAAGCCCTTATATGTCTGCAGCTTTGAAACACTTAGTTTTTCTGTTCATAATGGCTTTTAATTATGGAAGTCATCAAGAACAGTCACCAGAGGGTTTGGGCCTCGTTGCTGGCTTCCTTTCACAGCTCTGAATAACTTCCCCACAGGAAGGGTGGACTCGTATCATGTGAGGTTCACAGCTGACAGCTCTTCCAGTAAAGCATCCAAAGCATAGCCCACAAGAGTGAAAAGTAAAGGAAAAACCGCCCTTTGATTTCAGTTAAATGAAGAAAAATGTCAGTCACTCAGTCAGCCTCTCAGATCGCAGCAGTCTAAGCACTGCTAGCTTAGTTTGGGGCAAAGTAAATCTGTTTCTGAAAGCTGAAGGAGACGGGACAGAATTTCCTGTAACCTGCCCCAATCCGATGCTGATTTTATCTAATTTAACTTGGTGAAAATACGATGTGGTGCTCACTGTTTTGCCGTGGACTGAAACTTGTACCCTCCGTAGCCGCGCAAAGGCTGCAGCAGCGTGTGAGAGGCAGGAAGTGAAACAGGCTGGGGAGGTTGTTTGTGTTTCCCCACTCAGCGCCACTCCAAGCGTGAGGAGCCTATTAATGCTTCGCCCAAAACCTGAGCTCGGTGAGAAAATCGCAGCAGTGGGAGCAGTGGGAGTAAAAAACCCTCCTGCCAAACACACAGGTAGCTGGGAGCAGAGCATCGCATTCTTGGCAACTTAAAATCCAAAAGAATTGCAGGCTGCTGTTCAAAGCCTTCCTCCCATTTCTTTCTACAACTTTCATTATAGTAAAATTTCCAACTGTAGCAGCTTTGTCCAACTAGCAGTTGTATGGCTTACAATAGGGAACAAAGTCCCCATAGCGTTTTATGCCTGATGTAAACAAGGCAAATGAGATACCATCCAAAAGTAATCCCTTTCTAATCAATGTGCTGCAAGCCAAAAAGCAGTCAAATAATCCAGACAAGCAAATATTTTGCTCCAGAAGGATCAGAGTCAAGATATATCAATGCTCAGGTATTAACATTAAATCACAGTCACATTATCAGAATTAATAACTCTAAGACTCATTTAAAATGCAGAGTGCAGTACGGTATTTTTCCAGCCAGAGCAATGGGGCAACATGCCAGAGGGAAGATGGAGCTCTTATCATCTTGATGAAAAATGACCCAGAAACACTGTTTGAAAACCCAGAGTTACCCAGGGAAGTGTTTTATACAGAAATGAGTACAGCCAGCTGCTCCTTACCCCAGTAAAATCAGCTCTGTTAAAGCAAAGAACACTGGGATCATTTAGGAGGGTTAAATATGAGACAACAATACTGCAGTAACTGACAGTGATCAGAAGGGACCTCCTCCCTCCCAGCAGTGGCTAAGATGCCCTGCAGCATCTGATTGCTCTGTTTCATGAAGCCAGAGGAGAGAGTGGCACTGCCAAAACCTCCCATGGCTCCCAACCTTGGCTCTGTTTATCACTGGAGCTGTGGAGCTTTCTGCAGGGGGAGAGGGGGAGAGCTTTGCACAGGACATGCTGTGGGTAGATGGATCTTTTCTCAGGTGGTGGCTGAAGACAGTCACTTACATGCCTGGTAGTTAAGGAAATACTGAGTATTATTACAGAGGGAGATGGTTTTGGTATTTTTTTTCTGGGATTAGAAACAGGAGATGGTAGGTAATAGCATTGGAATTTTAGCAAATCTTCTTTGGTTCCCTCCAGCCTCCTTCCAGCTACCAGTGCCAGGCTTTCAGTTTGTCTTGGGGTAAGAGCTGATGGGCATCTTTTTGCTCCCAGTCATTTTCTCCACCATTTGACGCCCCTCTAACACCAGCCCCCAGAGTCCATCCTTCCTTCCCCACAGTTGCTCTCAGTGGATGAGCAGGAATGAACTGACTCCAGTTCTTCCATCATCCCTCAGTATCTTGCCAAGATATGCAGTTACTGAGATGCCTTAACTGCTACAAAAGAGTCCCAGTCTCCTGTCCAAGATCTGTCTTTATGTCTCAGTTGATTTTCTGGCTAATTCTGTAGATCTTTCTTCACCTAGTTGGATCTTCAGGCTTAGCTATTATCAGGCATTGCAAAAATGGTGACAAGTTCCTGAAGTCCCTACAAATAACAATGAACATGTGCATGCATGCAACTTGTCAAGCAAATTTTTAAAATGTGAACATATGTGTAGCACATCCTGGGGGTTTTCTTTATATTTCTTTACACATATGTGATACATCTGTAGCTGAAAATGTTGGATGATGTCAGCATCAAAAAGTGAAATTTATGCTCATAATTTTTGTTGTAATCTGCTAATAATTGGATGGTGGTTTTGATTTTTTTCAGGGAGTCTTTTCCAATGATTTTGGTGGCAAACAAAGTTGATCTAATGCACTTACGGAAAATTACAAGAGAACAGGGGAGAGAAATGGCAACAAAACACAACGTAAGTTTGCGGGATTATTGAATGGGTTATTGAAAGACCTATCACAGGCATTCAGAATTGAAATCTGTGCTCCTCAGGAGCTGAATTAAAGCTTACAATTAAACATTTGCAAATATACTTTTGACTACTACAAAATAGCAGTTATGCAGTTTCCTTTCAGTAGGGCCAGTTCATCACGGAAATCAGAACCTCTGCTGTGCACCAGGCTGTAGCAGAGCTGTGGCCATCACTAAGACTTAGGTACAAGGTGTCTGAAAGTGGTGAGAAGTGTTCAGGATGAGGAAGAAAGTGCACTCTCCTGGAGTGAAAAGGCAGAGTCAGGCATTAGGAGATATATCCAGGTGCCTGAGCTTGTTAAAGATAATGAAGTTACCAGGGTTGTTAAGCCTATATAAATCTGGCCCACCATCTTAGCTCTGCATAATTCATGCTGTTAGTTTAGCCTGAGAAATTGGTCTTAGATGGGTGTAGATCACATGCTGCTCCACTAATCACCTCTAAATGCCAGCAGCCCTGAATACCCAGAGGGAGACAACAGCTCCCTTAGGAGCTGGAACAGAATGGAAAGGTTAAAGGCAGACCAGCCTGAGACCTCTTGGCAGCTTGCTGTGCCAGAGGGACAAGCTGTGTGGTGGTTTGTGAGCAAACCACGATGGGAGGTTGGCAGGGCAGGTTCACTCCCCCCCGCCCAGGGGAGCTGGTTTCTGTCGGAGCCAGGACACCTAAACTGCAGCACAGAATGTTGTATCCATCTGTATGCACACGCTTTGGAAAAGGCCATGCATGAAAATACCTTATCAGAGGCAGTTTTATAAATCTGCCAGTGTGCTGGACAAGCACTCTAGGAGGCCCCATCTGGCTGTCAGACTTTGAAGGGGAAGATCATTTTACACTGAAGGGGAATTGTAGTCATGAAATATTCATGCAGTAGTCCCAATAAAATGTGGCAAGCAAGAATTTTTGGCAAGTGCTGGTCTTTCAACAACCTTCGGCTATTTTCATGTCTGTGAGCGCAGCTCAGGGGGAGAGAACATCTGACAGACATGAAGTCTGGGATTATTCTCCCCCAAACCCAGAGCTCTGATAGCAGCTGTTTAGCCTGGTGCTTGTTCCAGACCTTTTGTAAGCACTCGCTGACCTTGCTGCGAGCGTCAGGGTGTTGATAGCAGTGTCATGGCAACATTTTGTTTACCTGTATTTCCCCAGCCTTTAGGCTTTTCATTTTGAAACTGGTTTGCTCCCAACACGTAGGCTGTTACTGATCTCTTTCATGATACACTTCTCTCCTCCAGATTCCCTATATAGAAACCAGTGCCAAGGACCCACCTCTGAACGTGGACAAGGCCTTCCATGATCTCGTGAGGGTAATAAGGTGAGCTGCACACTCCTCCCTTCCTTACTGCCCATGGATGGGACGTGCAGGAGTCCTGGCCCAGAGAGTCAGGAGTCAACTTCTGGGGAGCCAGGTTTTCATGGGGGTGGGAGATTCCTAGTGTTTATTAACTTTCTAGTCCTGTATCTGCCTAGGTGTGTTACCAGCAGAACATCAGTACCAGGCCCAGTAAGAAGTAGCTGTGGCCATAATGGAACTTTTATTCAATGAACAGTGCAAAGTCTACTATAATGATCAGCTCTAAAACGCTGGCATTAAAAGCTCTGGACCAGTAAATTGGGTTTTCATAGTTTTGTCTTCTCAGGGTCTTGCACTTCCAGAGGTTAAAAGGGACTGGCAAAAAATTCTACAAAATTCTAATGTTGTAGGTAACTTCTAACATTTTCTGCTCGCTAAATGGAAAAATTAAGCCATTTTGTATGAGAAACTGCATGACCTAATGGCTACGCCACAGGTTTCCTCCTCAGACTGCAGAGGTTTGTTCCCAGTTTTGGCATGAGCTGCTTTGCTCGTTTTGGCAAACACACACTCTCCGGGCGAACCCCTGCTCCCGCTGCCAGCAGGGAGGGACTGCCTTCCCAAACCCCAGCTTCCCTGCAGGAAAAGAGCTGCACACACATCCCAGTGTCTCGGCTGATAACCTCAGTTCTCTCTGAGATTTGTTTTTCTGGCTCTAGTTGTCTGCCAGATTTTTTGGGCTCTCATTTTTCATGTTTTGGGAGGGTGCTGAGCTGAAATCCTGCTCCTCCCTGCCGTGCAGTCAAAGTGCCTCGCTCGGCAACTAAACCACAAGGCATTTATTCACAGCATATCTGTACTTGTGAATATCCTTGCACAGCCTCAAGCCAGCCTCCATCAAAAGCAGATGGTACTGCCCACTCTTCCCACATGTCTCAAAAGCAGGGGGCAGAAAGTCTTTGGAGAACTGAGTTGGAAGTGTCCCAAGCTCTTTCCCAACTGTTCTGTAACTCAGCATTAGCTGGCTAGATATTACTTTTGTGTTGCAGCAAGCTCTTACCACTATCTATTCTGCTCTGCAGGAAAGAAAAACAGCCAAAATAAGATGGAAAGACATTGTTTGCTTTCTCTACGTAACACAACTCCAGGCAGGCTGAAAGGAGTATTGTAATGAGGCATTACTAACTTCAGACCTTGAAAATGCACTCCATAACCTCAAAAATAAGTGGTACACCTCAGTTTCCTGAGTAACTACCATGAAAGTCCTTGCCAGCCAGATGAAACCCTCTGTGATGTCAAGGGCAGCAGAAATGTTCACAAGAGCTGGAACTCGGGTTAAGTCAGAGAGCAGGGAGATGCTGTGTGATCTGGCTGGTCACTGGCCACAAAGCAGCTTTGCTTGTTTTTTGGACATTACAGACATGTTCAGCATCACCCACCAAGTATTGTTTTTCTGGTTTTCAAGTGAGCTTTTTCAAATAAAATGTGAATTTCATCTCCCTGATAACTCTGTCATTGAAGAAGTGCTCTGAAAATGAAGGGCTTCCTCAGAGCCCTTGTGAGCTCTCAGGGTGAGGATGCTTGTTCAGTGTTGCACTGTTTGTGCTCCTTGCACTTGGCTGGCTCCCAGCTTATTTAGCTTCATGCAAGAAACCGTTGTCTGGAAGTAATCCAGAAAGGAGTGGGGTGATTGAGTCTACCCAATAGATGTTTTAAATTTCCTGATGCCCCTTTTATACTGCAGCAGTGTGTACACAGGGACTGTCACAGCAGAAGCCTTGGGCAGCCCCAGGGCATGGTTTCTGGTTCTCTAAAACAGATCCAGAACAGTGTGAACAGCTTTTGGTCACTTGGTATTTATCCAGATTTAAAGTATTTTCTGAATTTCATCTTTTTAGTTTTGAGCTTTAAAGTTTTATGTTTTTTGTGCCTCCAGCCTTCATATTTACTGAAAAAAAAGTCCTACTAGTCAAAGCTGAGTTTTTCAGGTGGTTGCAAGAATTTGGAAGCTGAAGCTGGTAGAGAAACACCAGCTAAAGCCATAGTGATTTATGCCCAGCAATGTCTCATCCTGGTCTGGATTACTTGGTATGAACACTTGGTTTAATGCCTGGCATATTACATCACAAAGAGGCTGGTTGTGAACTGTTCAGACTCTCAGGTTTGAATCTACGGAAACTGCCAGTGTTTGTGTGTTTTATCATGCACTGAAATCTACATCTACCAGCTGCCTATCAGATGTTTGAGCTACAAAGCCTTCTGCTGGATCTGCACTGCTGGGCTGGCAGAGTGGCTGCTGCAGTTGGGTACAGCTGCAAACAGGCATTTGGGCAATGCCTCATCTGACTGGACAGGGAGAAGCCCTCAACAGAATGCTTTAGAGGCTGCTCACAGCTCCGTGGCACAGTGCAGGAGGGTTCTCAGCTCTGTGTTCCTGGTGGCTGTGACTTCAGATAGCCAGGGACATCTTTCTGGGGTCAGCTCATTCTCTGTGCTCAGGTGCTCTTCACAACTTCCAAGGGAAGCCAGAGCCCCATCAGCAGCAAACTCAGGTTTTTTTATTATTGTTTAGTCCCCCCTCCATCACCAAGTCTGCAGCAGTGCCTCTGGCTAAGGGCAATGCCAGCTGAAAGGCAGAAGGGTGTATTTCTCTGTGCTCTCTGTATCTCTCTCATCCTCTTCCCTACTGAGTGTCAGCAGCAGTGTAACAGATGATGTGGCATCCCTTGGAGCATCCCTGTTTCCCAGAGCAGCCCCGTGGCAGGGGAGCAGGCAGCATTTCACCCAGGGCATTAATGGCCTCAATGGCTTCTTTCCTCCTTCCAGAGAATGCAGGCAGTTCTCAGCTGTGTGGCATGAAAAGCCATGCAGTGCTGGAAGGGTATATGGAGATATGTATGCAAATATGCACATGCACACCAAGATGCTGCTCTGCAGGCTGCCCAGGGCTCTGGATCCAACCCAGCCTCATGTCTCACCTGCCTGCTTTCTTCTCTGTCTCCCAAAACAGGCAACAGATCCCAGAGAAAAGCCAGAAGAAGAAGAAAAAGACCAAATGGCGAGGGGACAGAGCCACGGGCTCCCATAAACTCCAGTGCGTGATTTTGTGACGGGACACCCGGGGAGTGCCTTGGACGCCTCCCTCCTCCCCTCTTGCCCCACCTCCAGCCCAGACGAGGATGCAGCTCGCTGCTGATGCCCACACGGCCCCGCGGCCCCCTCGGGCTCCCCACGGCGGCTCAGACTCGGAGGAGGCGGCTCAGAGGGTCCGGGCCCCCCCGGAGAGGGGCTGCACATCAGGGCCAGCGTGGGAGCTGTGCCAATGGGAGGCGGAAGGGATCAGCAGGACCTCAACTCTCAAACACCCCCAGCACCTTCCAGGGGCCTCCATAATGTTTATTAAAAAAAAAAAAGAAAAAAAAATGGAAGAAGTTAAAAAAAAATGTTGGTTTTATCTGCAAACATTTCTCTTTGTGACCCATTTCTGAACAGCCTTGAATAGCCCCCCTGTTTGGTACAGTTGTCTGTGTATGTGTGGGGGAAGGGAAAGGGCTTTTCTTTCTCTTAATTTTTTTTTTTTTGTCCTCTTCTTCCTTTTTGTTGTTTGCTCAGCGAGTGTTGGGTTGCAAAGAAACAACGGCCAGGCTTAGATTTCTTGCACTGAACTCTCTCTAGGGCGGCAGTGCCAAAACACAACTTCATATGAAAGTGCATAGATTTGGAGGAAGAAAATTAATTCCAGCTGCTCTGGGTGCTCCAGACATTGTGTCAGACTCTGGAGGGCCGCCAGCTCACAGACCATAAATTCCAGCTAAGGAAAGGAGGTTTGGGCTTGGATTATATTTTTTTTTCTTACCCTTTGTCAAGAGGTTTTGTTTCTGTTTTGTAACTTTGGACATGTCAAACTTAAGACATTTTGTTAACCTGGAAGTATTTAAATTAAAGTAATTTACAAATGGAAGGGTATGTCATTTCTGGGGGAGGGGGTGGAGGGGAAGGGAAGTAAAATCTGAACTGAATTTGTTATTTGGGATTTGAATTTCTCCCTCATAAATGCGTGTAAAGTGGTGCGATCTAAATCCCTCTCTGTTATTCCTTAACCTTTCCCTGCAAAGCCACTTGTGGGTAGATTAATTGTTTTGCTTTTCCCAGGCTCATCTCACACACAGAGGAAAAAAAATCTGTTTATGGACTTTGGCTCAATGTTTCTTCTTCTCCTTCCTTCGCCAAGAGTTGGTGACTTGAAAGGAAGAGGTGTTTTTAAAATTATTCAAGTGGGATGTGTCTCCTCATAAGCTGACTGTATCTAAAATGTCTCCCTGAAAACAGCAAAGACTAAATGTGCCTTAAGAAAAGACAAGGCAAAAAACTTGCAAGCGTTCAGACTGCCATATGTAGCTCCAGAAATATGGCTGTGCACATCCTGGAGGAGCCACGTGTTCCTTCACACCTTTCCTGGCAGTAAGAATTGCAGTGGCAAATTTGTCTTTAATGGAAAGTCATCTGCTGGATTGAATCCATTGGCTCCATTCACATGGTCACCAAACCTGTTTAAAAGTAGCAACTTGCTTTTCATCAGCCTGAATCCTATTCAAATATGCTTTATGGGCATGACTTAAAATATTGGCAGAGTATGAATGCCTGAGATTTATGTGTCTGAGCACAGAAAATCCTGGTATTGGATATTGAAGATGCACTCAAGACGATGGATCATCACAAACTTAGTTGTCCATGCTTGTCTATTTGCTACCAGATTTCATTTCTTGAGCCTTTGCCAGGCCACTTTTTAGAAGTGAGTTGGCTGCTGATTATTTTTCAGGTGAGTGAGGCTAATAGAAACATGTTCTTAATTTGTCCAGCCTTCATCACAGCCAGAAGATGGCAAAAGCCTGCAGCTGGCTCAGCAAGCTGCTCAGGGTAATGCTGGCTCTGCTGCTCTGTCCCCTTGGGTGTGGTGACAAGCTGGGGATGGATTAAGCAGGGGGATAGTGGAAGGAAGTGTTTCTCATGGACTCTTAGGCTGGATGTGGGCCATATATTTCAGTGAAGTAGCAGCGTGCTGTGTTAGCTGAGATGTGGCTCCCGACCATCCAGCATTTCTCCCAGTGCTGGCTGAATGGAACTGCAGCAACCAAAACCATCCACTTCAGATTCTGGTCATTGAGATTTGCCTCTGCCTCCTGGAGGAAGATCTCCCTGTAGGCATTTCATTTGTTCTGCTTTGAAAACCTCCAGTAAATCAGAAATTGTCTGATCTTTGCAGCCAGCCCATTTCACTGTCACCCCTGTAACCACTTCCCTGCCAGAATCCCTGTCTAGCCTGACTGCTGGCTTAATAGTTTTAATTAAACACTACTAATGCTATGGGATCCCACACACAAGAAGATGATAGCATTTTCAGGGAGCCCTTTTAACACCCCCTAGAGCCCTTCCACTTAAAAATAACTTGATTTCTGCTGAACCACCTCGTCCTTATTATTTTTATCTAAACCCTTGGGAATGCTTGCCTGAAAACAGCATGTGTGTCTCTTGAGTCACATCTGCTGCGTACTCAGCACTGCATGTGAGAAATTATCTGCTTTTTCTAAAGCTTCTTAATTGTTCCTTCAGTTTCTTTAGCAACTAACAGCTATTGCAGAATAACGGAGGGGAGGAGGAGGGAAAAGGAGCAGATTAACAATGGAATAGTGGCAAATGGGGAAAGCATGGCTGTTTTCTTTTAATGTTCATCAACTTGTTCATAGCAAGGAGTGTTTTCCAGCAGGGATTGCATCTGTGACTATCCTAGGGTGCTGAAAGCAGCGAGGTATACAAAGCCTTCTGCCACCTAACCCACCCTGTCATATTCAGGGCTGTTGGGAAATGGAGAGCACCTTCCCTGCCATGCACAGCACCTACAGACCTGGGAGGGGAGACACCAGTTGGTGACACCACAGAGAGCAACAGCTGTGCTGGGGGTGGCTTCTATTTTTCCATGGAGCATCCAGTGGATAGGGAGATTTTTGTTGTGGTCAAGGGCAGTCTGGAGAAGGATCCTGTAAAGGCACATGTGGGGCTCATTTCCAAAGAGCTGATGTTCCAAGTGACCTAACATCATCTTCAGCCCCTGGGTAAATTGGCATTCCCTTGTCTTAGAGCAATCTGGTTCCTCTTCTGTTAAACAGGAATTGGCAAGGTAGAGCTGGCCACAGCCTCACCTTGCTTTCAACGCACAGTTTCAAACAAAGTGAAAAGAGGGGTAAAACCTTACAGATTTGTTGGTATTTAAAAACCTCCTTTTTCTATTTTAGACGCTGAATAATATTTGTAGAACAACAAACAAAAAGTATTAAGCCACCTAAATTTTAGCTTTGCAGAGGTGTCATCACCTCCCCAACCTGGGATCCCATCACAGCTGTACCACTGCCTTCAGGTAAATCATGTTGCTGTTCCCTCCCTCAGGTCCTCCTGCCTATAAGGCAGCCTGGCTTTGTTTTCTTACCAATTTCTGAGATGCGTGACATTTATTGTACAAGCCAAGTCACCTGCTTGTCTGTCTACCTTTGTCTCATTTAAGGACAGGGAGGGTGGGAAGGAAGAGAAGAACAGTACCTGGTTGAAATAAATACATGTTCCTTTGGCATGAGTGGCGTTTAATTGTCCCTCTCTGCCTGCCAACTCTAAATGGCACAGAAGCCTGAGAACAGCAAAACCAAGGACCACCACCCCACACCTGAGCAGGCCTGCAGGTGGTGGCCACGTACAAACCTGCTTTCGTGGCTGCCTCAGCCAAGGCCAGTGCTGCCACTGGCAAAGCTGCTCTGTGATAGCCTGGGTACATTGAAATAAATCATATTCAGATGATGGTAGTCAGCAGCAAAACGCTGGAGATGGTGAACAAGAGAAGCAAGAATTTAACAGGGGGCTGAAATTGCTTGGTTTGGATCAGATGTTTCAGTTTAACAAGAGGGCATTGCCGTATGTTGCTCGGTTCCTTAATCTGCAATAATTAATTTTGGCTGGCTCTTTTAACCTGCAGCTGTACTAGAAATTGCAAATTAGGACAGGCTGAGGGGTTTAGGCATACATGGTGTGTCTCGTCTGGAGAGGAAATGAGCATTATTAGGCACAGAGAGGACAGCATTGTAATGATGGTTCAGATTTTTGTTCTAGCTTGTTACCATCCTCAGGCCAAAATGGACTGCTCAGAGCCTTATTCAGCTCCAGTGATTTCAAGGGATGGTCCCTAAATGCTGCTGAAGTGCTTGGGAAGGAGGTGATCCCCCCCTAAAGCTCTGCTAAGAGTAGAACATAATGAGGAATACAGAAGATATTTTAAGAGACACAACTTGTGGTCTACTCCAGATGTCAGAGTTCAGATACTTACTTATTAATGAGGCAAAGAGAGGGCTTGAGAGAAGTTTGGCATTAGGGAAATAGCCAAGGCCCTGTGACAAGTGCCACATCAACCTTGGAATGGACAGAAGAGCTCTGTGTCTGGAAATCTGCTTTCTGTGAGCTGGGATTCAGTGGCCAGTCTACTCTGTCTGCTGTGGGCTGGGCAGAAAGGAGGAGCTTCAGTGCATTTATTAAGGACTGCATTAGAGTGCACAGCAAACATGAGAGTGAAAAGGAGAGGAAGGATGCTGTGGCATGGGAAGTGTTGTCACTCTTGGTCACTGCTCCCTGTGCTGAGAGGTCTCCAGTGGTCACACAGGCTAAATTGTGTGTCTTGCTTTTATGTATTTAATGCCATCTGAGATGCCTGCGGGTATCCAGGGCATTTACCTGTGAGTTTCTGCTGTAACACGAGACCTCCAGGAAATCTGTGCCCTTCTGCAGCAGCAGCCACCAGCCAGGCAAGGATTCACCTGAGCACCTGAAATGTACCTTGGGGCAGCCAGCAGGTGCTTTGAGAACCCTTTTCTATTTCACAGCAGCGCTCTGAGAAAAGTCAGTGGATATTTCAAGTGTCTGTGGATATTGTAGTTCTTCTCCTGCAAAGAGATGTCAACTGTGTTTTAGGGACTCACTGGTGCATCTAGACAAAGTCTGAAGTAGAAGTCACCAATTTTGTGAGATGTATTAATTGCATCTTGCAGCCTGGGCGATCTCATGAGTATCACTTGCACAATTAGGCTGTAAATAATTCAATATTTGGCTATCAGGGATTCCATCAATATTATGCAGGCCTTTTGCTTCCTTTTCTCTTGCATGCAAGGGGAATAAATATTTCATAGGTGATCTCACAGATGGTTTCTGGGATGACACAGGACTCGCAGCAGAAGAGAGCAGGGAGATAGATGACTCTGTGTGCTGGATCCTGTGATGGGGAGGCACAAGGAGGCACAGCACAGAGGGAGGCTCTGGTCTGAGGGGGTTTCCCACCACTGTGGCAAATCCCTGCTGCTTCCCTCCAGCTCCAAGAAGTCACTCCTAAGTGGCCAGCGGGTCAGGCAGGTCAAGACTTCCCGAGGCAGGAGAGAGGTGTGGACACCGTGTCACTGCTGTGCCAAAGGGAGGGAGGCTCACACCCAGCACTGAGAGCTGCCAGGTGGGTGGGTGCAAGGGTTACTGCTAACGACAGGGAGGGGGGTGTTCAGCAGTGCTGAGTGTGGAGCAGAGACGGCCAAAATCCCCTAATCCTGGTAGTTCTGGGACAGGTTTTTATTTCTTTTGAATTCAGGATCCCTTTGCCAAATCCCGGGGGACCAGAAACATTGTGCCAAGCCAAACACAGCAGTCTGACTTGCCACAAGTGTTCCTACTTAATCTGGTTTGCATTTCTCCTCCCAGGTCTCTCTCCTGCAGACCAGGACATGCACAACATTGTCTGAGAGCTCAGACCGGGCATGTGGTCCAGGAGCCAAAGAGGAGGGACTCAGGCAACATCCTGGATTTGGTCAGTAAGAGAGCAGGAGCAAGAGGCTGAGGAAGGAGCTTTGTGAATCAGGACCCTGTTCTATAATGCCAAATCCTCTGCAAATCTGGGCAAGAGACATTGTGCAGCTCGTGGTTAAGACAATCTCTGCTGAGAAGTCAGCCCAGCTGAACAAGTCACGAGCCGGTCCTTGGGCTGCCACACACAGAGGTGGTTATCATGTGGCTTCTGTGACAGGGGCTCCTCTCACTACAGCAGTCAGGCCTAACCAGATCCAGCCCAAACCCAGACAGATACTGGGCATGCCTCTTTGCAACTGCCTACATCCCCATAAAGCCAGGAGTTCTTTTCTGCAAGCTCCATACTAAGAGCTGTGTTTCCAACAGCCCCTGGGATGGAGCCGACAGAAAGCAGGAAATTCGAAGTTAAGGCTGATGCTCCGGGCTTTGCTCACACAATTGTTGAGATCGAACAAAGCACAATGACATGAGCTGGGGACAGGGTGCTACTTACCCTCCCCTGGGAGCTTCCTGCCTCGCCTTGTCTCATCCCAGTCTCCGGACTTTCATAAGAGCTTATGCTGATTTCTTGCACTGAGTTTCCCACAGAGCTGGTCACAAAGTTTTGTTCCCATGGGTTTTTTTGCCTCTTTGTCTACCCCAGCACCCTTTGGCCAGCAGGGAGAGTGTGGTGATGGGGAGCCTTTGGCAGAAGGTGCTTTGTGAGGAACAGGAAGTTCAACAGGAGATGGGGAGAGCAAAGCAGTCACACCATCAGCATAAAACACTTAAAGGCAAAGGTGACACTGCTGGGTTTTTGTTGGTTTTACTTAAGCACATAAAAAATGTTCTGAGAAAATTCACGTGACACCTGCTCCCATAAGAACAGAGAGCTAGAACTAGTGAGAGAAGTAGAGAACTAATGATTTTTCTCTTCAGGATCTTAAAGCATTCAAGAAACAATCCAGCCTCCTGCAGTCAGGACACTTAGAAGAGGCAGACCCTGTTCTGAAGAAACAAGAACACAGACATCTGAAATGTAGAGAAAGAACAGGGGCTGCTGAGATGCCCGAACATCAAACACTGCTGGGACTTGTGACCAATTTGCTTCAAGCTGTGAAACTATAATTAACATAGACTTAGCTGAAGATAAATATTAAATGCAAAAAGAAGAGGTCTAAGGCCAGCTATCTCGAGAGGTTTGGTCCCTGATAAAAACTGTAAATACCTACTAGATATAGGCTGCTTCCATAAGTGGCATTTTCTCAGTATTTTCAATTGATTTTTCCCCCTAAGCAATCTATCTCCTTCCTAATTTAGGATTCGTCTTATCATATCATAGAGATAAACTAAACATGGAAAAGGTCACAGTTCTATCTTCTTTAGGTGGAAAAAAAATTACCCTTTGTAAAATGTCTTTGGACTTATTTACAGAACTGCCTTTGTTTTCCTTAGAGAACAAAAGCTTGACTCCTGCTTATCCCATGGAGCCCTGAATAGCAGTGACTGGATCAGTGATGGGCTGCCTGAGGAAAACAAACCTGTGAGCACCACGTGTAAGCCATGTGAGCCACAGATACGTTGCTGTTTTATGTTTCCAAGGGTTGGAGGCTAGTGCTTAATTTTAAAATGACAGGTCCTTTGGCAATGTTGTCCCAAGACAAGAACACAGAAATGGCACTACCTATTGCCAGTGTGACTGTTCCTCTCAGCATCCAGAGGACCACCAGACCTGGCCATGTAAATAATGGTACTGATGCCTGCGTGGAATAAACTACCTCTGCTTCTTGGGACAGGAGTTAGCATCAGCCTGACCAATGCTACAGGCTACTGCCTGTATGTTTCTTATGTTTTATTGCCAACTAATGCCAAACTGCAGGCTTGGTCAGGTCTACCAACAGTCTAAGTTGGATTTTCTCTTACTGTGACCAGTATGGGACTTGTAGCACTGAAAAATCACTGGAAAGCCAGTCAGGCCACAGCACATTTTGTTACTGCCCAGCTGCCTCTTGTCTGCAACAGCCTTTTACCACAGGCTCTGTAAAGGTGGGACAGAGCTGCTGCTGCTCCCTGGAGAGAGGTAAGTGCCTTGAATTTGATTGTGTGGGCCTGGGCTTGTGTCTGCTGCATGCCTCTATCATTAAGGGGGTCTTAGCATCTCTTTGGGGCAATTTGGCTGTTTCCAAGAAATGAATTATCTGCATTGACCAGCTGAGGGCAGGAACAATTTGGCTATGTTTTTAGGTGGTATCAGAATTAGATGGTTTATAAATAGATTAAACCCCAGGAGAGCATCTGTGATGAGAGATGCCATGTGGGCTTGTCCCAGCCCAGTCTCCGTCAGCCCCACCTGCCCCTTGTAAAAATGTCCAGCAGCAAACACACACAGGGTGGGTGGCTCTGGCATGAGCAGGGAAGTCAATACACCCCAGGACCCCTTCATGTCTGTGCAGCAGGACTGCCCAGCACCACTGGGAATGCACTGGGGTTTTTAGGAAGGGCTTTTCCAGATCGTCCTGCCCCCCTCTCTTGCCTATTGGTGCAGAAAGTACCCCAAAGAGCAACTAAACAGCAAACAAAGCTTCTCTAACATCTTAGTCTTTATGTCCCTTCTCAGTGAGGGCTGGGAGTAAAACTGTCCCAAAACCAATGGTTTAAAAAATGCTGAAGGGGGAGAGTGTAAAAGGGAAACTACAGTGTGCACTTGCGCTGGTGACGGATGTTTTTTATTACTGTTATTGGCTATTCAAACACTTACCCAAAAAAAGAAAAGGAGAAGTGGAGACAGCAGCCTCAAATCAAACAGATTTCAAAGAGTTCACAAACTTTTTCTAAATATATTAATCTTCCAAAGACTCTTTAGCCTGTTAGTTAGATTTAAATAATCATGACCTAGTACTTACTAAATAACTAAAATCTTTTGAGAGTTCACATTTATAGTCCAGATCACTGTAAAACAAAGGGCAGAAAGAAATCCCATTTGGATGTGAATATTTAATACGGCTGTTTGGAAAGCTGCTGCACTGACATTAATTTGGGCAGATAATCAAATAAGTATTAAAACAAACAATTATGCAGACATATAATTAGAATAGGAAATGGTTATAAGTTAAGCCAATAGAAAATGGTTTATAAAGACCATTTGATCACAGCCTTTCAAACAGAACTGGAACAAAACACCATGGCTGTTACTCTATATTTGGGATTATAGATCAGTGGAGGTACCAGTAGTACCTGGTATGTAAATATAGGATGGATGCTGGGTTTGTTCCTCAGGCACCCGCTTCAGAGCCTGTGACTATTAACTGGAGCCTTTCTGTTATGTCAAACAGCCTTTGGGTCAGGGTCTATCACCTTCTGATGAGGGAGTCCCACAATTGCTTTATTTGGCAGCTTGCAGGAGAAGCAGAAGTAAAACATATTGCAAAAGCCAAGCTCCAACATGAGTCCTGTTCAATTATGTCTTTTAACATTAAACTGTAGCTAATGTGCTTTTACCAGATGTCCTGATGAAATACTATTACAAGCTGGTGCATTGCATTAATTAAAGCGAAATTTCATAATGAATTCTTTTTTCAAGGCAGCAGGGATGAATTGATGACCTACATAACCTCCTTTCCCTCTGAAATAGCTCTCCAAACTAATGAAATGGATCCCCCTGGTTGTGGCAGGGGAATGGAGTGAGCTGTGCTTTGCATCCCAGCTCCACACTGCGACAGGAAAAAATCTGGGCACTCTCCACAGAGATTATGGCTTGCCTTTCATTGTGTCTAGCAACAAGAGGGAACTTTCAGAGGCAGAAGGACTCTCCATTAAGGCACCTTGCATAACGGGAGGCTTTTGAAAGCTCCATTAAAATTCTTGGACAGTGCCCTCACAGAGAAGCTGGGGGATAAACTGGCTGACCCTCTACCTTATAAACTGGCACAAATGCACAGACAGTTAAATGCACATTTGTTTGAGCATAAGAGGCTTAGGGTTTGTCATTAAAATACAATCCACAGCGGACAACAAACATGCCCACAGCTGGCAGGCTCAGACCTGGCTCTGCAGCGAGCCTGTCAGGAGAGAAGCGCCAGGATCAGCCTCGTGTGTGGGGGGAGCTGACGGGAGGGGGGAGCCCTCTGCTCCCAGGCATATGCTTTTAAAAGAGAAAATATGCCTTTGAATTCTGATTATGCCTGTGTTAGTACATTTTGATCCGTGGTGGTTTGAGATTAACAGCGATTTATGATGTTGCTAAGTCTCGGCAGTCTACGTTTCACTAAGCCATTGCAGTGCAATCAAAACAGCGCCTGTACCAGTGCTGGATTGTGCCAGAGAGTCCTAATTGCCTGAAAGATAATGGTGTCATTAAAGTCTCTTGCCCCTGTGAGCCTTGTACTTCTCGCAGAAAAGATGCTTTTATTGTTGGTTTCAAAGGAGCCCTCAGTCACTGCTAAAGCACATTGTCCATTCAGAGGTACTGGGAGGCTCTATTCTGTAGCTGCTTTATTTCTCAGCTTCTCCCTTCATAAGCAGTGGGCAGGCAAGAGCAATGGAGAGAAATGCAGAAAAATTACTGACTTTCATCAAGCAAGACAAAAGATAATATATAACAAATAATAAAAAATAATAAAATATAAAATATAATTATCAGATACGATTCAGTTGTACATCATAAGGGAAAGAAGTGTCTGATATCTTGCAGTGGTTTAGGCTTCTAGCAACAGGAATGGAGAATGCTTCTTTATAAGGAGACACACCACAAAAAATGCCAACTTCACCAATAATTTTCAAGTCAGTAATCATTTTGACAGAAAAGCTGTGACCAGCTTCTTTATTCATACAAAAGGCATGTGGCCCTGCAATTACACTTTAACTCCTAGCCATCCTTCTTCCTAGACAATTTCAATTAAGAAATGACCTCTCCACAAAACATTCAATTCTGCTACAAGATTTATTCCTGTCTTCATCTGGTAACATCCTCCTGAAAGGCAGAAAGACACTTATGCAGGTAAATTGATCGCTTGTCTGTTTACGGGTGAGAGTTTTTTTAAACAGAAGGGGGTTTTACTGTGATTTGTCTGCATTCTGAATCTTGTGCTTTGAGAATCACCTTTCTGTTTGCTTTGTACAGTGCCCTGCTCACTCAAGGAGCCTGTCTTCACCAGGGTCAGCTATGCCAGACCACATACATATGGCAGTGACATGCAGAGGTAGCCTGTAAGAAGTGTTTTTGCATTTGCCATCCAAAACTGGACAATGTATTCAATCTCTAAGACCACAACAATGCCAGGACAAGTAGTATTTGCTGAGTAGAGTAAGAGGCTTGGTTTGCAGAGGGGCTGTAGTCCACCTGACCTGCTACCCTCTTAAAACCTTTAGGGTTAAATGTAAGCTCAGTTACACTCAAGAGACTTATGGCAGGCCATTACAAGGTAATCCAGAGTGCTCACCAATGCATGCATTACACAAAAAATGCTTGGCATTGCTGGTGCAGGATACTTACAAGCAGAGAAGAGCCTCCACAAATCAGCACTCAGATAATTTTCCTTTCACACTTTCCTTCTCATTATCTGCCTTTCTCCTACACGTTGCTTTTACTCCTCCAGCTGTTACCTTTCCATCTTCTATCCCTATTATTCATCATGGTGGGTATAAGAGCCTTTCTTCATTGCATCCCATTTCTGGAGTACTTTGGGGTACTCTGTTGTAGTTTTTGCCACTGACTCTCCATTTGTTTAAGCCTTACTGGTATTTAGTGCTTTTTCTTTGCTGAAGCATTTTGAATGCAGTATCTAAACTGCAGTCCTGCTGCTCAGGGCTGTGCCTGTAAGGTGGCACCAGGGCAGGGGCTTCTTCTGAAGGCAGGAGGGGTCTCAGTCAGCTGGATGAGCTAGAGGGGCCTTTCAGATGGAGGGCAGCCAGTACTGCACACAAGAACTTAACACTTCTTGCCTGAAATGTGAGGGAGGGAGATTGTTTAAACCCCGAAACCAAATTTGGAGACCCCCCTGTTCATACAATGCAGCAGCCTAGAAAGGGCCAAAGGGGTTATTGATGACCATACCAGAAAGCCCAGGGCAGCAGCGTGGGCAGCTCTCCCCAGCCTCCCAAACCCCTTTGTGCACACCAGGCTCTGCCAGGGACTCACTCTGATGCCCAAACCCTGCAAAATGTGAGCTCAGATCTTAATCTAGTGTATTCAAAATAGACAGTGTTTTTACAAAGAACCAGAGCACGAATGGCAGTAAACCCATGAGCTTTTTGGCTTAATCCCATTTCAGACACAAAAAAGAAACTCCTGCGTGACAGCCACAAGCTCTCTGGGAAAAGTCAGCTCTTCCCATGTTTCCCTAACTATATTTACTCTGCCATGTGCTGTCATCCTCCAATCCTCCTTGAGTGTCACTTGAAGAAAAAAATCTGTAGTGAATTATAATGACAATACATTGAAGATGGCTTATAGCAGAGAATGGCACTTCATAGCAGCCGGCTGTGACAAATCTGGGTTTGGAGAGAACATTGTGTGTGTCCCAGAGATTATAGCTTTTAAAATAAAAACCTCATTCTTGTTCCCTGGGGCTTTGTAATGAATTGCCACATGCAACAATGCCTTAAACGAAGCATTGGTGATTATCCATCTGACAGTGGCTCAGTGATTACAAAATAAAAGAACAGGCAGCACCCTGAAAACCCAAAACCTACTTGAAGATCTCTACTGATGCTAAGGATAGTCCCATTTTAAAGGCAAAGAAGTAGAGGTCACCAAGGGAGCAAAAACCCTTAGAGAGGTGGGATGTCTTACCATGGTTAACATTTCTCAGCAGGATGAAACTCCCACCTCTGAGCCAAGGACCAGTTGCACCACGCACAGACTGAGGGCAATAAGTGCCAGTCAGATCCCAGGATGATTCAGACACCTGACTAAACCAAAATCATGCTGTACACTTCTGGCAAGAGCTAGAACAAGGCCAGGAGCAGCAGTCCTGCTGGTGTGACCCAGAGGGAAGTGGTTCTTGTTAGACCACGAGGATACAGTCCATTGAGGGTTACAGGTCTTACATCTGGACCAAGCATGTCCTGTTCCATCCAGATGTCTGCTTAAACACACAAACACTATGGCTTGGACAGACATGCTGGTCACAGCATTTAACTCTGCATTTGGCTCAGGTGTGCAAGGGCAGAGTCCAAACTACCACAGCTCCCTCTGCAGTTGCTGGGTGAGATGGGCTCCTCTCCCATGTAACACAGGCTCTGCTGCAGATCATGCCACGGGAAAGTCCACTGCTCTCCAAGGAATGTACAGGGGCTCTGGTGACCACAGTCCAAAATCAGACACCTCATTTAAATGCCTCAGCTTGGGCTGTGCATATACCTGTCACGGCACCAAGTAGTAGTGGAGACTACTGGCATTCCAGCTCCCTTGTCCATGTCTAACCAATTTTCCAGTGCCTGTGCACTGGCCCTCTGGGGCCCTCCCAGTCCTGTTACAGCCTGTATACACAGCCCTAACCAGTCCTTTGGGTCCAAAAGGGTGTTTGAAAGCATGCCCAGCTGGACTGCTCTGAATAGTCTCTGCACATGTAGAAGAAGGCTGATGCATCCCAATGCAAGGGGCTTGCTGCACATGGAACACGGTGTCCCTGTGCATTTCCCCAGGATTTTGGGATGCCCAGCAGCCCTGCTGGCAGATACCCAGATATCCACTAGCTCACTGCCTGCTCCACTGCGGAGCTGGCAGCTCCACACACTTCCTCGACGTCCGCCCCGCATTCATTTTCTGTTGCTCCTGGGCTTGGCAGCTTCCAGGGTAAATCTGGGTCAACATCTTTCCATAGGATTTCTGTTCCCTTCCTGCCATGGCTGGCAGAAGGGGATGTGCCAGGACAGTACTGAAGAGCCATTGACTGATGAGGAAGGACAGGCAGGGAATGAGGCTTTTTGGTTTAACTATGTCGAAGCTGTGCACAAACACAGACCCACAGGCAGTGCAAGCAAATGTCAGTAAAAATCAGAGGCTGGTGTATGAAAATCTCTTGTTGTCTCCAAAAATTGCACAGATCCATTTGAATCCAATGGGAAATTCAGTGCTTGCTTTTTTACTGTGGTTAATAGCTACTCAGGTTTTCAAAATTTTAAGCCTTTATTCCTAATATAGGTAACAAAGTAAGTTTAAAACCTTAGACTACTTCAGCTCTGAATGTTGGGAAACCCACAGGAAAAAACAGCCTCATTCCTATTTCAGTAAATGTGCAGGAGGATCAGTATGAGTAAAAGCTCTTATTAGTTCTCTCATGCTTTGCTCTTAGTAATTGGTTGATATTTTAGGGATGGAATAATCTGTGGAAGTTGCTTTCTGTAGCATGTGCTGCTAACCCTCTTTTCTTTTTTTTTTTTCTGTCAGAAAATCCTTTTGAAATTAGACCCAACTCCTGGAATCAACCCAGACACTGCTTTTCAAGTCAGAAGCATATGTATAAGCATCATCAATCATGCCACTGACTCTTATCGCTACTCTACATTCACTTTCTACCTGGTTTGAATTCTTAATTGGCCCTGCTGAACAACTTAGAGCCCTGAAGAAAGTGGTGGAAGGGAGGTGGGAGAGAGTGTGACTTTCCAGCTGGGATTGGGAGGGTTTCCTGCAAATTACACCGATAAAGTCTGTTTCCTGGAGAAAATAGACAAGAAGCAGTTGGCAACAGGGTGAGTAAGAGTCGGATGCGATGGGGTATGATGTACAAAAGTGTGTACAACTGGCTCGACTACCATCAGAGCAGTTGGCCTGGCAGCTGCTTGTATCATGTGTTTCAGACTCGTGTACTGCAATGCAAGCACACGAGGAGTCATTTGGACAGGAATGGGGTAGATAATTCAGGAGACAAGGCTGTTTTTCTGATTTAAGTACAGGAGAAGCTCTGAAAAATGCAGGTGGTTTCTTGTGCCATCTAGAGCAGGATTTCTCTTTCTCTGCTTAGGAAACCACTGATGTTCTCCCCATCCTCTAGCTCCTATTTCTAGCAATCTCTTTCTTACAGTAAGGCTGTCCCAAGCTGCCTAAAACAATGCTAATTGTGTGGGAGCACTCTCAGGGGGTGGTGACCCAGGACATTTAGATGGGTCTAGGCTGTGCCAGGGAATGGGCTGCCTCCTCAGGCAGGGATGGGGGCCTCAGGTACAGCTAACCCAAACGGGGACTGGGGCTACCTCCCCATCTCAGGTGCAGAGTAAGCATGAATTGTATGCACACACTACATTTACTTCACTGCTTTGCCCCCCCCTGCTGTCCCCCACCTTATTCCCATTAAGCAGTCACACATGCTGCTGAAAGCCAGGGCAGCTGTACTCATCTATCAAAGCCTGTCAGCTTGAGAGCATAGGCTCTTCCCATTAATTAAGCAAATGTAATGTGATTAGCTAAGGCTTTAAATGTTTCTAGGCCCATTTAGAAAGCTACAAAACACCGAGCACCACGGTCTCTTACTTTCATGTGCTTGTGCTATGTGGGATGCTCCTTTGGGGCTGAGACTTTTGTTCTTAAATTTTTGTGTGTGAGAAAAAATGGGGAGATGTAATAGAAAGCACTAAAAATGGGTCATGTAGTTCTAAAACTGCTGTTTGAATCTGAAGAAGAAATTAGTTTCTGCACTTTAAAAAAACTTTTGCCTACACTTTTTTTTTAAAATGGATGTAACAAGAACTGCTGAAAGCTGAATTTTTTGTAAGAATCTATATACCTCATTTAAGTTTTCTACTTGCTTTGATAAAAAATATATATTACTTAGCAGCTAAGTATCTAAACTGGGGTGCTTTAGGCTGTCAACCTGAAAGCAAATGGAACACTCCGTGGGAAGTTGCACACAGAATAGGAAAATTCTTGAAGTAAATTTGAGTGTTATGAACTAGAGCTACTTAAGAATTTAAACCTGAAGTGGGACGTGGGTGCCTAAACCTAATACCGTGATACTGAAAAAACCCTATTCAGCCTTTGTTCAGTGTATATGAACTCCAAAGGTACCTCCTTGTTTAAAGCTCCCCAGATGTTTACAGTCATTTCCATCTCTGGGTCTCAAAAGTGCTCCCACCCCATCCAGGCTGAGCTGCTCAGGAATGTCATGTGCATCTACAGCTCTTTGGGATCCAGAAATTTAGCATTTCTTTCCCTAATTCCCTGCACAGGCTCAGCCTGGCAGGCATGCACTAAGAATATCTCAGACAAAAGGGCTGTGCCTATCCCAGCAGCTTAGGCCACTCCTGAGCTCCTGAAAGGACTTCCTAGAGGTTGCATCCACACGTGGACCACAGCAAGGGAAGCTCAGTGCCTGAAGTCTCACCCTCTGTGGGTTCTGTGCCAGCACCTGAGATCAAAGTCTTGGCACACTGCATACCTTCACGTGAATGTAAAAAACCACTCAGGACTCAAATCATGAGAGTCATTTCCTGAAGCTGAATTCATTTAAATGAACCATTCCATCAGACCCTGACATCCTCTCTGCAATCTTTCAGATTGATCCAAATTCCCAACTTTATTTCCAGAAATCTGGGGTTTTTCCTCCATGGGTGAGGAAGAAGCTACCACCGTGGCAAGCAAGGCAAGAACAGGGATGTATGCCTGGTAAGTTCTTTTCCTGCAAGGCAAGAACAGGGATGTATGCCTGGTAAGTTCTTTTCTTTCAAGGCAAAAAGCTTTCGGGAGCCTGGGATAAGAAGTTGCTCCCTACAATCCTTATTTCACTGCTCTCACAAACATCCTGGGGGACAAAGGGAGGAAAACGCTCCTTGAAAGTACTTGAACACCTTCCCTGAAATGGGAAAAACTGCTGCTCTCACCAGTCAGGGCCAACAGAGAGCAGGTGGGAGGAGTTTCATCAGTCGCACCTCACAGCCTGGTGCTTTCTGAGGGATTGCTCCTTTGACTGCCCCAGCCTCGTCCCGGGGAGCACTTCTTACTGCTCAGGTAGAAATGGCAGAGGGAAGAGGGCTGTTGCTCCAATTATCCTCTCGATGAACGTGTGATTAGACGTGAGGTTTGCCCTGATGGTGGGTCTGTGGTGCTTGAGACCAAGGCTGGGCTCAAGCCCAGTCCCTGTTGAGACCTCTTTGTGCAGCTGGAGCCACAAACACGCCCGGGCCCTTCTCTTACAACACACAGGTGCCGTTGCTAGGAAAGCAGCAGCAATGCCACATTTTGTATAGTTTCCTAATGCTGGCATCAGCAAGAAGCAGGATTCAAAGGAGATTCAAAGACCTCTTTCATCAAGACAGTGCCTTGCTCCAGGGTTATAGCAGTTTTGAGTGGAGAAATTTCTCATCTCTCCTGGACCAAAAGCAGAGATAAGGGCTTTCAGGCCTATATGGCCAAGGAGCATGTACAGAATAGGACACAATGCTGGAGCTTCATGTTTTGGGCCTTCACCTGGCTGTTAGTATAACTGAGAGTAAACAGATCTGTTGAAATACTGTGGCATCTCCTGGCAGTTACTGCAGATGTTTCAAACCTACCTAAGGGGCATAGGTTATCTTTTTTATGCCATTAGACCCTGGCCATCAAAGGTGATTCTAGTAAGTGTAAGATACCAAAACATCTCCGGGACCCTATGACTTATTAGCTTTCAAAGAAAACCAGGTACTCAGTCTGATTTCAGGGGGTGTGTTAGCACTGGAAGAGACGTGGGGAAACCTAAGTGGCATTTGGACAAAGTACCCTTGGGTATCCAGGCCTGGTGAAAATCATGGGAGGCTAATGAACAGGAATGTAGTGAAACTCTATTAGATGTCACTCTCCTTCTTCAGGCAAGATCCTCTGGAGTGTTACAACGCCTTTTAAAATCAGTGGTGGTTAGATGGCTGAATGCTTTCAGAAATCTGTCCTCCACCTTTCTCAGAAATGGGAAATTTCCCCTATGATTTAAGCTATTGAGGTGTAGCCTCTAACAATAATAGTAGAAACCTAAATATTTTACCCAGAGGACCCAAAGAGCCTTTTTCATACCTCAGTTTGAGGCCGGCATTCAGTTAATGTTGAGGTAATGTCTTTTTTAAAAAGACTGTAATTAAATTTACCAACACAGTCACCAAAGAGCCATTTATAAATTGTATATATAGCTGCAATTCAGCAAGCACTGTGACTATTTCATTGGGTTAGTCCTAACATCACAAGCTAATAATACTGAAAACAGGGATGTGGGTAATTCACAAAGGACACTGTACTCAGTATATAGCTAACAGTGATTAAGTAGTCTCTGCTTTCAGAAGAAAGATAAGGGCCAAATAGAATAGGTCCCTCGATAATATCAGGTAATTCTTATATATGGTCCTTCATGACACAGGCATAAATCACAATAAAACCCATCTGCAGATCTAAGGGGTGAAACCATAAATCCTGCTTTATAAATGAAACCTGCACATCTGATAGTGTACATTGCTCCAGATTTACAGCAGCTGTAAATGATGTACTAAGGTTCACAAACCCATTTGCACTCTCTGGCTGGGAAGAAGGGAGGTGAGATTTTACTGGGGAGGAGAATATACTGGAAGACGTCCTCAGCAATGAGAGAGAGACCATGTTTGTGTGCGTGTGCAAGTGAGTGTATTTTACACAGACTTGCCATATCTTGACTTTACATGTGAGACTCCCTCCTCTGTCCCAAGTTCCTGTAAATTCATGGCACTGTGTTGTGCCCTTCCCATCACTCCAGGTCTGACAGGGTAAATGCATGTGATGGGGCCAAATGCTCAGCTTTTGCTGGTCACTGGAACAAACTGGGCTCAAACAAAGCCTTTCATGCTGGCCAGCAGCCTGTGCCTTTTTTTCATGCTGCAGCTTTGCCTGAAGCAGGTGAAAGCCAAGTGATCATTTAAGCAAGTGCAGGGTGATGATGATCCAGCATCTTTCCTGGCTCATGGCCCAGTTTCTGGGCAAAGTTGGCCAACTTGTCCATCTTCTCCTTGTCCTCTGGTCACTGGAGGGTGCATCACCCCCAGACCTCTGCCTTCCCTGACCAAAGAGCTGCCTCACATCAGCAAAACCTGAGCCCCCCTGAGGGCTGCACCACTGCACCCACAACACGAAACATCTCCCGGGGCTGCTCCCAGGATGGCACGTTCGGGTTTTTGGCTCACCCAGCTCCTTGTGTCGCGGTAGCTCTCCCGTGACTGCATTTGGCAGTACATGTACTTGTCTTTTCTTTGCATGTTGGCAGCATGAGACATTATTTGCCTGGTGCTCTTCTGTGGTTTGACAATGCTGGGCACGGGGTAGGGGCTGACTGGGCACATTTTCTCATCTGTGGCACGTTGTTATTGGGACCAGCTCTCCTTCACACCGGTGCCTCTGCAGGGGCTAACGAGGGGTAAAGTATCTGCACTTCCCTCACACTCTGCTTCAGCTCAGCCGGTTAAACCAAGGCATGATCCAAAACGCATGACTGATTATTCCATTTTCATTGTTGGGACTGGGACCTTGGAAACATCCTGGGTTTCCTATAACATTTACCTTTCACATTAGGATGTTTTCCCAGTGACACTCTCAGAGTTTGGCTTCGGACAACCAAGGGAAGGTGGCCCTCCTCACACAGGCTTTTGCCACAAAAGTCTTCTCTAAGCTTCATTTTTAGCACTTTACTGTGCAATTCCAGTACACTTTGCAGCTGAGGTTAGTGCAATCCAGCAGTGCTAACAACTCTCCCTGTTTTGGTATTGCTGCCATCCCAAATTTACATTTCTAAATAATTGAGCCCAGCAGTGTTGCTTCTTTCAGAGCAGTTGGAGCTCCCAGGCGTGAGCGCTCTGTGTTTCTAAATGTCATCTGTGTAAAGTTCAGTACCTCCTCAACAATCAAATACGTTCCTGTGTTTTCCTGTAAAATGCCTCAGGGAATGACTGTAACCAAAATGTCAGTCTGAGGAAGAAGTGTCTCCCAAAGAATGAACAGAGCATGTAGAAATATGGACTTTGTTTCTCTAGGGGCACCTGCCAGACATCAGACAATGCACATAAAGCTATCTGCTACAAGTCAGCTCCCCAGAAATCTTTCTTTTGAAGCTAGTAAAGACCTCTTTATTTTATTACAGATTTCTTTTTTTTCTTTCAGTCATACATAAATATAGCATTCCAGCTTTTTAACATAGCTCCCTAAGACAACTGCATCCATGCAGTCCCTCTGCCTGTTTCTCTCTCTGCCTGTGGTAATCTGAATTTCTTGTTCATATAAACACATTAGGCAGATAAATGGAGGCGTCCAAGAGAAGAAGTTTCCAGAAGCTCAGTGTAGAAATCTATGGCTGGAGAGAAGATAAAATTATTAATGCCTTTACTGAGGGAAAATTGAGGGCCATCCCTCTGCTTGCTGGTGGCTGATTGCCAGCTAGCCCTGTGCAGCTTCAGATCAGCCAAATCCCATAATGCCTTTTGACAAAAGAGGCAAAAAAGATGATGGAGGGCAAGGAGGCAGCTGGGAAGTTGGCTTAGAAGCCATATCATGGAGTGAAAGACCCAAACAAATGGGAAAAGGGAGAGAAAAACATGGGAAAGATATCACAGAGAGGTGTGAGGAGCAGGGTGTGCTCTTTGGGATGTCCCAGGGAGCAGCAGCAAAGGAGATGGACTATTGCAGGGGACACTGCAGGGGCATGAACCATGAACTCCCAGTGGGTTTGCTTCTTGTGGAAGATATGTTTCAGTGGTGGTGCACCTCTGTTTTCATTGCCTCCTTAGCCTCTGCCTGGATTCAAAGCCCAAAATCAAGCAATGTGCCTGCTGCTTTTGGGCAAACTGTTTCTGAAACTCTGTCTGTGGCTCCTGGGAAGAATTCCTGAGTGCTACCAGTGCTCCTCAGACTCCTCTCCCCTGCTGTGGGCACCTGCGTGACATCTGAAAAAGGTTGTGAAAATGATGGTGGGGGTTTTTTGCATTCAGAAGATTTATAATATATTTATCACCTTTTCATACTCCCTTATCTCACTTCAGTGTTGCTGTAGTGTCCATAGCTTGCCCCGCTGTCCAAGTAAGCTGAAAGCCATTAGAATTGTCAAGCAATTCAGAACCAATTACTGTTACACACAAAGCTGCTTTCCCACTGCTGCCTCCATCAGTTTTGCTGACATTTGCAGCTAATGGGGACAGAACAACAGAGGGTCTAAATCAGTTGTCTTCCATATTTCCAGAGGTTAAAACATATGAGGGGCTATTAACTGCTGCTCTGTGCCTCTTTAATGATTATTTTATTTTATTTTATTTTATTTCACTTCACTTTATTTAATTCTATTTCATTCTGTTTTATAAGCAAGCACTCCAAATGGCTGACTCTGGGCCAGAAGCTGTGGTCAAGGCTTGCCTGACTGCCTGAGCTTTTGCCAATTGGCCCCCTGCAAGGCAAACCTTTACCCTCAGCTTGCTTGCTGCAGTGTCTCTGAAAGGTCCCAATCCTGGTAATAACCCAAATGCTTTCAAGACAATATTTGACAGCTAGTTTTGCCCATGGCTCCCCAGCTGGAATTTAGGAGCAGCAGGGCTGCTACAAATGCTGTGGTGAAAGGGGCAGCGAGTGCAGTGTGGCAGCTCTGACGAGTTAAGGCTCACTGATACTTCCAGTAGATGTTTGTCATGGTTCCTAGGGGGTAAAGGAGGCAGGAGAAGTGCCCTGTGTTTTAGAAAACACGAGGAGCAAGAAGGGGGACTTCCCAACTAGCTGAGCTGGCAGCTGGCAAGGCGCAGGGCAGGTCCTGGTTGCGTGCCCGGGAGCGGCGCCGCTCCGAGTCGCTGCCAGGGACTGTTTGTGTAAGCTCCAGTTTCACGTTGGCTGAGGGAAGCTGTAGGCAAAGCTCTTTTGTTTAGATGCTGGCTCAAGGTCTGCCTGGAGCAGAGCTGAGGAAAGAGCTTTAACCCCTCCAGCAGGCCACCACCTACAGCCAAGAGGAACCACCAGTGCTCTTCTGTGCCATAAAGCAGGGGGGAAGGTGGGCTCCGTGGTGTAAGGGAGCTGTTAATTCCCATGGGTGCTCATCTGAACTGCTCCTGCTAGAAATCCAGAGGATAGGATGTGGTGTGCTTTAAGGGCCTCTTATTATTGAAATTTGAAAAGCAGTGCTTCCTGTTTGTCCCTTTTGCCCACCACCACACTCTCAGTGCAGCAGGGATAACTCAGCTTGGCACCTCTTGGGACTTTTCCACATGAACATTAAACACATGGTTTAGGACTTCCTCACCTCCCAGCCTCTCCTTCCATCCACACACAGTTTGCTGGAGGGAAATGCTGCTCATGCCCCCCAGCCAGCAAGGAACAGTTGGAGGTGAGATCGTTTACAGTTTCAGATTAAAATTGATCTTTAAAGTGCACATTTAATGCAGCTAACCCACTTCAAAGAGAAGCAGTACCTTCCAACCACCCTCCTCCATAACATCTGACAGTTTTCCTGCACTGTTATTTCCCCTGAGGATTTGTTCTACAGCCTCGTAGATGTGCTGAGCATCTTAACCCTCCTGGATTTTCAGGGTCTCCCATCTTAAGAAATCAGCTGCCTGAGACACAGCCTGACCTGGTGGCTTGTCCCCTGTACTCTGCCTTGATGGATCTGCTCAGCTTGTCCCTGATGGCTTGGATACGGTGGTTCTTCCTAATATTAGGAGCTGGCCAGTATGGGAGCACTGGACCTGACAGCTGTGGGCACTGTGGCCATGAAGGAGCAAACAAAGGCTTTTCTGTTTCGGGGGCTGCCAGGCTGTCACTCTTTGGGCAGGGAAAGGATCGCTCGCTGCTCCTTTCCCCTCCTGTTCCTTAAATGAATACAATACTCCATTTTAAACACACAAAACTTACCTTCCCCCACTACAGCTGAGCATCTGGGAACTTAAAACGGACTCCTCTAGTAAATAAAAAGAAGCAGCTTGATTAGTTTTATGGCAGCAAAAGTGGGTTAATCGCTAAAACTGCCTCTGATGCTGCCATGGTTCAGATAAATGGGTTTAGCACGGCAAGCAGCCGAGGGCAGGCATTAGTGGCTCCTTCTGCAGCAGAGGAGAGCGTGCTCAGCCCATCAGCCCTGCGAGGCACCAGCCTGCTGCCTGTGAAGGTGCTGGCAGACTTCCTGCTGACTTCAGTGGAGCTGAGATTGTGCTGCAAATAAATATTTCTGCTTCCAAAGGGTACAAGAGACAGATCAAACACGAGTGAGCTTTTCTTGTATCTAGTATGATCTTTTCCCTCTGTTTCCTCCATGGATTTCCGCAGCATTAAAGTTTCATTAAAAAGAAAGTGATTTAAAAATTGCATTTACCTGGAGCCTCTGACCATATGCAGCCATATTGCCACATAAAATGCATGTGTATTCTCAGCTCCTATTGGAAATAAAGCTATCTGGGCTTCAGTTGAGGTGTCTATAGCACCCAGGCACAGCAATATCCACCCTGGCTCTACCTGTGCAAGCCTTAGATCAAAAGAACCAGCAACTGGTAGCCAGCAGCAGCTGACTGTTTGCAGACTAGAGCCAAAGATAATTCAGGAAAATTTTGTTAGTCTGGATGCAGGACTTGGACTATGTTAAATGAGCGAGTGTAGTCTGCATTTGTTCACACAGCAGTTGGAGCAGGGAATGTGGAATCAAGGAGGGAAATGGGTATCGCCTCCCAGGCAGGAGGGAAAATGCATAAAGGCTTGGTGTAATCATTGGAGTCTAGAGTTTGGCTAAAACTTTATGGGGAAAACTTTGAAATATAAAACATGAGCTTTTTTTGATGTCCAGACTGTTGCTGGCACTAGGTAAAGCTGTTGGTAAATTACTGGTAACCAAATTTTGGGAGTATTGTATCCATTAGTATATTGCTAACTCTTGAAAAGCAGTTTTATGGGGTAGAGAGAAAACACAAGATAGACTTCCATTTCCTGAGTGAGTAACTACAACTCCTCCAGAACAAATACTTGCATAGAAGGATAAAGGATTTGATTTCTGACATTTCATGTGCAGCAGTGGCATTCACTCCTGCACAGCAGACTCACTGTTCACGTGCCTTATAAACACAGCAGTAACTCATCATGTTTTAGTGCTTATTGGTTTTGGTACTGGCTTTTTGCTGTTTTGTCACTTATTCATTGTTCTGGCAAACTCTCACCTAAAACCTATTAAGATGCAAGAAATTATTAAGTTGTGATTCTCATCTCTTGTCAGTTCACCACGGAGACAGCCACCACCAGCCCCTTTCCTACAGCATGCTGCTCACTTGGGATCTTTCCAACTAACCCTGGAGATCTCACCCAACCTGCACAGGTGGCTGTCAGACAGCCACACCAACCTCCCCTTCTTCACAGAAAGCAGTAAATGAAATCTCTGCTTACTGACTGTAGCAAACAAGCCATTTCAGGTGCGTGAGGAAGAGAAAAGCCATTTGGTGGGTTTTCACTTCAGCAAGAAGCGTTCACACCGACTGCAACCCTCAGCTCTGCTCCCAAGCCCTGCACAGCTCCTCCCTCATCCCCTCCTCTCACAGTGCCAGTGCTGAGCAGGGAGATGCTGTGTATATCTTCTGTCAGAGCAGCTCTCCAGGCTGGTAGGAACTGACAGATGGTTGCTCTGAGATATTTCCAAAAGAGGGAAAAAACAGGAGCCTCTCAACCCACTGCAAGTCCCTTGCTCTGGCTGCATCGGTAAGGCAACATGCTTAAACGAACCAGGGAAAGCAAATGAAGGAAAGGGAAGGGGTAGGTTAAAATAGGCCTCAAATCAGAGTCCTCAAGTCAAATTTTTGTGTAATCTAAGTTTCCACTCTCTTCCCCAACTGTTTAGCTGTTGCCCAACTTATAAGGGGAGCAGACCCAAGAAAATGAGAGTCAGGAAAGCCTTGGAAATTTTTCTAGGAATCAGTGTTTCTCTTTCAGTCATGACATTCAGATTTCTTATTTCTTCATCTTCCTTTGGTTGAAAGGAGTAAGCATGTCCTAGCAACTGGCACTGAAATGGGGAGACCTTGTGTCTGTGCTTGAATTTCACACTGTTTAATTGCAGGAACGCTGGTAGCACTGTTAGATCCCAGGAGGTCACAGGGACTCTCGCCCAGGTGGCCCTGGGACAGCATCACACTGCCAAGAGCTTTCAGAAGTGCAGGTGGGAGAAACAGCTGCAGGTGCCAGTGCACAGGGGACGTGTAACAAACCTGCTGCCACCTTCCCAGTCTCACACACAGAGGAGAAGGCAGGGAGTTGAGGCAGGCTGTGGTAACTGTGGTGTCCCCATGAAGTGACATTTACAAACCTTTGCCAGAGGCTGGGCAATAAATACATTGTCAGGGCCAGTAGCACCAACCTGCTGCCTCTGCAAGTAACATTTGTACTCCCTGATGCATCTGTATTCTTGCTAACAGGCTACAGGCTACTGGGCAGAAAAGGCCTCCATGCAGGTTTCCAGCAAACACTCTGAGCACCAACCCTCTTCCTCCCACCTCCATCATTCTGTAGGTAAATCTGACTGGATGAGGGAGGGATGGCAGGGCAGAGGAAGGGCATGAGGCTCCACCATTTCTACTCAAAAGCTCTTCCTCCACATGCTCATCCTCCTTTTCTCCCCAGCTCTCTCTCACACATTTCACACAGGTTCAATACCCTGACATTCGTGCTTGCCAGTTTTCTTGTAACATCCTCCATGCACACCACCACACTACATCCTCCAGGAATACACCCTCTTCTGGAGCACGTTTTTATAAAGAATATGGGCTGGCCATGCATGATGTGTGCAACACCCCCATTCAGGTCAAGCATCCAGAGAGCAGCTCTTGCTGAAATCAATACTGGCACCAGATTGAACACTCCTCTGAGAATGAGGTTCTGGCTCCAGTTCTTCACTGTCTCCTCTTTATGGGCAAGCAAATGGGTGCAGCTCAGCATATTAAGACACCTATTCCATCCTGGGAATGTGGTTACAGCAGTTGCTGCTCTGCTCAGGGCTGCACAAACTGTGCTTGGTGTGCTGTGTGAGGGACAGAGTGTGTGTGCTGGGGTGGAGGGTCAGCTCTGGGGCTTTGAGATCTTCCAGCACACCTGCAGTCCTGCGGGCTGGCAACCTGGTCCTGGCCTGGGCTACCAGGGAATGTGACACATGGGAATGTGACACAGGCCATTCCTAGGGGCTGCTGAGCACTGAGCAGCTGACCCAGCTGCAGGTAGGTGGGACTCTGGGAAGCACCTGCCAGCTGCAGGACTCTGCTGCAGGAGTTCCACAGAGTATTGCTGCCCTCAGCAAGGGTTGGTATTGCTCCTTCGTGGTGAAGCATCCATGCTGCTGCTTTCCTCCTCTTCTTTATGCTGTTGCTTTTCCATGTATTCAAGACTCCCCCAGTTTGTCTCTTCCCAGCACTTTCCCTGGCCTCTGGTTAACCCATGCACTGCCAGGATCCCTAGACTGCTGATGAAGGAGGAGTTTTAAAGACTCCATGTCCCTACTGAGTGCTTTGCCTTCCAGTAGGTTTCAACTAATTTGAAGTGGATATGAAGCTATTATAGCCCAGAAAGAAGGTTGATAGCAGGGAAGGGGAGTTGAAGGACAAAATATCAAAACAGTGTGCCTTTCTAGCCCTGGGAAATACAGAGATGTCACAACTCTTTGGGAACAGTAAATATGCCACTGACAAAAGCTATTTGAGCTTCTCTTTCTCATTTTTTAATGATATTAAATAGCATTTGCTCTCTCTCCTCGGGGTACATTCTGGATAATTCATATCTCACTGTAAACCAAAAGCATTTCCACTAATCTCAGAAAAGACTGACTCAGTGGAAAGTAGGATTTTTGACCAGATAATTAGGACATGAAAAATATGGTGGTCGTGAGGCTTCAAAATTTTTCTCCAAAATTTTTGCAACAATCTCTCTGCAAAGGTGAACATGCAGCAAGGGAGCCTGCTTTAATAATTAACTAAACTCTCCCCTATGTAAAAGCTATGCTGATACCTAAATTAAACAACCAAAAGTCGCTCTTAGAGTGGCTGCTTTGTTACACTGATATTTGTGATGATAAAATCACTATTTCAACACCTTGCAGTGCTCCTCATTGGCAGAGATTTGATGGTGCCTTTTTATAACTGACAATACAAAACACCAGACTGCTCAGTTTTTAGCCATGTTACCATTTGAAAAAAAAAGGCTTATGCAACAACACTGTCACCCACATCCTTCTTCTCCCAGTCCTATCACCGTCAGATGTATCACCCAAATTTAAACCAATGGAGGGGGGAGGAAAATAGAATTTGAAATGTATTGAATGGTCACATATTTCATTAAATGAGTGGAGAAGACAAATGCTGTTAAGGACTTCAGGTTGTTGCACAGGGTGAAGGGAAGGCTGGGATGGAGATGACCTTTCCTAGATCCAGGAGGGTCCATGCTGGAACTCTGCCCCTACATGAACCTGCAGAAACAACGTCTGTGGTTTCATCACTCAAGCTTTGATGTCTCTGTGCATGGCTTTCTTCCCATCCTGTTTAATGTTTCAGTTGTGAAGGCATCCTCCTAATGTGGGCTATAATCTCTATTATTTTCACAGATCACCAACAGGACCATGAACAAATGAGTGCATTCATCTGGGTTTCTGTTCCTCCACTTTCCTCCCCTGTCAGCAGTAACAACTCTTTCCTCCTTTTCCTACCTCAGAGAAGCACAAACACTGTGAAGACTGTGAGCAACCCTCATTCACCACCTCTTTTCACTCCAATCCCAAGTCTATTTCTATGCTTACAGCAAAAATACCTAAATACTCTTTCACTGCAGGTCCCCTCCTACAAGATAAAAGTATCTGAGCAAGTGTGCACATCCTTGCACAGACCATGTTGTCCAAGCAGGCCCATGCATTTGCTATGGGCCTTTGGGGACCTATCCTTTACAGAGCAATTGCATTTTATATGATGCTTATACATGTCAGCACTTCACACCTCCTCCCCCCACCCCCTGCATTAGTTAGCTCGGGTTGGTAATTCACCACTGCTTTGACATCTGGCACTACAATCAAAGCAGAATCCCACTTACCGAGGCTGCAAGGCAAAAGCACATCTGTGTTTCCCTACAGCTTTGTCACCTCATCATGTTTCACAGCAGAAAGTTCATTGCTGCCCCCGTGGCAAGGCTCTTCTGCTACTGAGGGGATGGTTTCTCATCAGGATTGCTCTGGCAGCAAAGCCTGTCCAAGAAGTTCGTCCAAGTTCAAGCCCCCACCTACAGGAGCTTCACCCCATTCAGGTGCACTAACTTAACTTTTTTCTGTGGTTATGCCCTCAAACTTTTTTAAAGTGGATTTGCTTCTGGGAAACTGTAATGTAGCATGTCACAGAGATTCAACTACTCTTGCCAAGCAAGTAAGAGTTCCTCTTACACTACGCTATAAAATACTAATGCACACGCAGTGAAGCCTGGATTTTAAAAATAATTACCACCACCACCACCATTTAAAAAAAAAAAAATTGATGTAATTTTGTATGTTTTGGATGGAAGAGGGGCTTCTATTAAATTAGGGTTTATTCCTATGCTGCTACTAAATTAGAGTTTATTCCTATGCTTCCTATTCTATTATAAAATATATTTATTTCCAGACCAGAATGTGCACACAGGAACTTACTCTGCCAAGCACAGAACGAATGAGAGGGACGTTCAGCTTTTCCCACTGTGCCTGTTCATAACTGCATTCAGTGGCACCAAGTCACAAGACACAGTTGTCCATCAGCACTTCCACAGCTGACCCTGCCCCAGGAGCTCTGTGGTGGTCAATGCCCCCAAACAAGACAAATCCTTCACAGAAGTACAAGAAAGTCAGTGGAAGAATGAGGACATGTGTAAAGCAGCTCTGTATCTGAAAAGTGATTTGTTGGGATTTGTCATCCCTTCTGTTGAAAATGAAATAATTATTGCAGCAATAGCTGCTCTATCATACTGTATGAAAAAAAGAAACAACAACAACAAAAAAGCTTTAAATTATATCAGAAGAACAAAGCTAGATAAATTTTAAATTCCCACCATTACCAGTCTCTCTTGGGATCTAGCTGATTTTATTTCCTTCATCTTCCCCAACTGTGCTATGTATTATTTCAGTGGTATTCCCACTCAAGGGTAGGAGCAGGCTCTTACATTTGCTATATAATTTTCAGTCACCGCTTTGTGTTTTTTCCTGCTTTTCATATTATCTGCTGCTCATGCTTTGGATATCTTTGCCTCTCATTTTCCCAAATGCTGCAAGTACAAACCAGGTATCTGTAAACTTACAGCCATTCCTTCACTTACAGAGCAGGCACCAAGACATGTCTGAGATCTGTCTGCAAGCATCCAAGGAAAAATCAATTCCAGACATTCTGTATCAATTTCAGCACTATGTAGGAACTGGCAGAGTTTAAATCTCTTAGCTTTGTATGTCTTGAATCAACTCTGCCTTTCTCTTGCATAGACACAAAGGCAGAATAATCCTCCTAACTTTGAGGGAGTTTAATTCAAGTGTGCATCTGTCTAAAGAAATTTCATAAATGTGTTTCTCCCAGTTCATGTTTTCTGAGGAAGGGGGACAATGTGACGGCTTGATTTTGATACTTCTAGTGACCATCAGCTAATTTTACCTTAGTCCCACGTTCTCTGAGGGAATCACAATGGAGTAAAGGCTTAATCTTGTTCTCATTCAAGTCAATAAAAAAATTCCTATTGGTTTAAATTAGAGCATGAGTGATCCTAAAATATGAGTCAGAATTGCACAGCCCAATTTTCATTGGGCTAGGCTTAAAGAACCTCTCTTAAACCACATACTGACTCAAGTTCCTTGTGTGCAAAAGTAGTGGTTTAACAAATGAGGCCCCAAACCCTGACTCACATGTTCCTTAACTGAACTCCCACTGCAGTACTGTAAATATCACCTAGGGAGTTAAAGATTTGTTCTTTCACCCCTATAGCACCATCACTTTTTTTCCTTCCCTAAGTCTTCTCCTCCGCAAGCCCCTACACTTTGCCCTGTGCCTTTATAGAAATAGCAAAAGCAATAAACTTTCGTTTCCCTCTACAAACATTATGAAACTGCTTAATTATTAAAATGTCTGTGTTGTTTCACTGGAGGGAAAAAGTCAAGCTCTGTGTGTTCTAATTGTTTGTTTTCTTCTCAGTTTCCTTGGCATAGGTTTCTTTTATATATATATAAGCTTAAGCAAACATTTCTCCAGGCTCAGCATTCAAAAAGTTGCTGGTGAATTAAACCAGTTAAGACTCACCAACCTGAATCTTTCAATGCAGACATGACAAGGGCAGGTGATTTCATTTTATGGTAAGATGTCTGCAGGACATCTACAAATCTCTGGAAGTGAAAGAATACAGTTGGACTTTTAAATCCCAAGAGTTACAGTCAAAAACCTTCTTGAATCTGTACCTGAGCTACAGGCAGTGTATTGCACAAAGCATTTTCTAATCAAGATGTACCTGATGCTGTAATAAACTGTGGTTCACAAGGTCTTTGTGGCTGCCAGGCCCTTGCATGGGGCATTCAGCACGGCAGCAGCCGTGCAGAGAGGCTGTGCAGGCAGGGCTGCCTCCCCTGCCTTGCCACGAGCACTCCTCAGAGCAGCGATGCAGGACACAGCTCCTGTCTGGAGAAGCAGCCTCCTGTCAAAGAGCTCTGCCTCTGCCTCTTGCCCCAAATCACTCCTGCCCATGCTGGGAGCTGCCCGCAGGAGCTGAGGCAGGAGAGAGCTCTCCCATCCCCCTCTTGATGAAAATTGTCATCACTAAGGTTTAAGCTCCCTTTCTCTTTGGCTTTTCGAGGCCCCTCAGGCTCTGCCCCAGCAGATGGGCAGCGCAAACATGGGGATTCCAGCATATCTGAAGCCAGCATATGCAGGGGATTTGAGTGTGCTTCAGGGCTCCAGTCCAAGTGTCAGCCAGCCTGGGAGGGGTTCAGCCACAAACGAGTTCAGGACAAATGGCCAAAGTCTTTTTTCAGCCTGGAGAAAGTTGGCTTTGTGAAACATGCCCAGTGAAACCTGCACATATGGTAGCTTTAGCTGCAGAGGACTTCATGTGCATAATCCTACTTCCCACACTTCTGTCAGTGACAGCTGGGAGGTCACTATAATTATCCTGAATTTGGATGCTGAGCAGCTCTGAGCACTTGTCTGTTTGGGGGAAGAGAGAAAATCTGTTTGCAAACGGCTTGTAGCATAATGTCTTCAAAGTGTGTCTGCCCTCTCTCGCTTGTAAGGACCGAGCACTGGGAGATCAGGCAGAGGATTAATGAAGTGGACACTCGAGCTTTTGTTAAAGCTGAGTCAGTAAACCCGATTAGTCGTCGGGATGTCCAGGCAGGATTAATTTGGGATTGGAAATAGGCTGGTAAAGAAATGCTGGGTGTGTTTCTCCTCCTCCTCTGTCAGTGCTGTGAGAAGGTTTCGTGCATGTGGGATGTGGTGTGATCAAGTGGCTAGTCCATGAGGGAGATTCTCAGCACTAAGTGGAATGAGATATGTTACTCTCTAAGCTGCAAGGAAAAACAGAAGGGAGGTCACTTTGTTTTCTCTTTGCAATGTTTACCTGCTATTTTATCAGAACTGCAGAAACCATCTCTGTTAAAAAATTATCTGTACTCTATCTTGGACTCCTGATGACACTGGGGAATTTTTTATTAGAAAGAGGTACACTTAATTATATACAGTTTCTCAAATTTTTTCATGAGAAATTTTTTTCAAAATTTTTTAAGTCCAGTTCAGTTATTTATCAAGTAACACCCAAAAAGTACTAAAAGAAGCCCAGAAAGATGGGAATTTAAGGCCAAGAAGAAAGCAGAGTTTACCTGATCCTACATACTAGAGACAGAGCACATCATCCTGTGTGCACTGTTCAGGTTATAGCAATGCAAATTTTTCAGGATCAAGAATCTTTTGGGATGGTGGCAATCAGAGTGGGATGTGCACATCACACACTTCCAAGTACGTTCTTCAAAACCACATTTTTGTGTCAATCTTTCCCTTGGAGGGCAGCAGGCTGGAGGACCTAAGGGGACAGACACTACAGGTCAGAAGCACCGTGGTGTTTCACAAGCAGCTCCCAGCGTGGCAGTTTGCAGAAGGACCTCCTGTACCCAGGACTTTCTCCAAATAACAATTAGACTTTCCAGGAAAGTACATACAGAAGCGTGATGTGGTGACCTCTGTGAGAGAACACAGCATTCTCTGCTTCAGAATTTGTCCTTAAAATGTACGGGGCCTTCAAACAAGGAGCACTGGGGCTTCATACCTCTCCTTAACTCTGCTCCTACTCATATTTACTGAATGTCCTTCAAAGTGGATAATGTTACCTGCTCTGAGCTATGCAGGCTTACTGTGCAAGCAAGGAACTGTAACATGGAGCACCAGGATGGCATAAGGAGGAAGGGTTTTTAATTTTTCACTTGTTCATGACCCACAGAGATTATTTAAATAATTTGTATAATTGTGTTTAGATAGAATGCGGTGATATTTTGCTCTCTTAAACCCAGAGGGCATTTTTAGGATGTCTGATACGTTATTTCAATGCTATCAATACCAGTTCTTGAACGAACTCTCTGATCATGGAATCATAGAATGGTTTGGGTTGGAAGAGACCTTAAAGATCATCTAATTCCAACCCCTCCACCTTCTACCAGACCAGGTTGCTCAGAGCCCCATCCAATCTGGCCTTGAACACTTCAAGGGGTGGGGCATCCCCAGCTTCTCTGGGCAACCTGTTCCAGTGCCTCACCACCCTCACACTGAAGAATTTCTTCCTTATATCTAATCTCAACCTGCATTCTTTTGGTTTCCAGTCATTATCCCAGAGTAAAGATAATGATTCCCAGAGTACTGTGCACAATCAGAAGCATTCCCTACAAACCATTTATCATCATCTGTCAAATAGAGGTATTTTCCATAAAATCTGAAGGGTTACAAAACTGTAAAGAACAGATTTATAGGGAACTATCATTCTTACTCGGGAGGAGTTAGCACAAAGCTTTACAAAACAGAGGCCTGAAACACAGCTCTCTGCTCTGATGTCTTCCTGCAACAGCCCCTGGAGGAAAGGATCATTTATGAAGCATTGAGCTTGCAAGTTAAATGAGCCATGTTGTGTGATCTGTGTGTTCAAGAATGGGCTCACTTCTTACATGATACGTGTGATGCCGCAGGCTGCTCTTAGAGAAGCAAGTGACACTCCTGGACCAAGATGATTCAGTGTTTCTGCTTTCCAGGTCTTGCTATTGTGCAGATATTAAAGGACGGAAGAGGCACAGCATAAAATGTTTATTGTGCACTGCAGTGAAGCTCTTCCCAGTCACACAGCCAAGTCTGAAGCTAAATTCAAATGAAAAGCAATTCCTTTCAATGAAGATAAATTAAAGTTTGCAAAAGAAAACATTTCCCAGAGAATGCAGCTGAGAAAAATGATTTCCTCATCATCTTTGGAAGGAGAAGGTCACTTGGGAAGAGGTGAGTGAAAATTAGTCAAGAGTGCCTGTCAAACAGCCCTTCACAGGGAACTGGATCAGATTCAGCTTTGGTGGATGAAAAACAGCAAGAGATGGGCGTTCTGTCAGCTGCCCTTTCTCCCTCCCTGCCATCAGGGGATTCTCTGGTACCAAGCTTGAGCCTTTCTCCTAAGAACAATCATCAGGTAGAAAACCCTATGGACTCCTCCAAATACCTTAACCCTCTCAGTGCACAAGGTGCTGTCACTGGGGGTGACAGGATGAAAGCACCCCTGGAGAACTGACGGGTAAGCCCACGCTGGTTTCTGCCAGCTTGTGCTCCACCCTGCTCTCCCATCACATGCACCAGTCAATGGCCACACCAAAGCAGACAAATGCCTCTCACTCACTAGCTGAGAAGTACAGGGACACCTTTTCTTGTTGTCTGGACCATAAAGCACCAGGAAATGTGCCAAGGACAATCTGGTCCGCTGGTTCTTTTTCCAGCAGTGCCATATGAAACCCTCCAAGAGGTGGAAGGTGAGAGCAACCTCTTGCAACTGTTGCCTGTTTTTGGAAGAGTGGTGCCTAGGGCTGGCTGGCAGACAATGGAAATGGGCACGTGTGGTACAGAGCCCAGCAGGTGCTGCAGGGAAGGGGCCACTTGTGCAGGGGACAGGTAAAATGCCCAGGGGTCGGCTGGAAGAGTGAGGTGGCCACATGTGTATTAAGGGTGAGTGAAGTGGGAGAATTTTTTAATCATCATGAGGCATTTCCCCTTGAACAGAAATTTCTCATTAAGCAGAGGAAATGGAGATGGAATTTGGGATGAATTTTGAAACCATTCTTATCCATAATAATGCAACAATAACCAGTAATCCTATTTCTTGTTGTCCTTTCTCCCCATGGTGATCTTACTTGGCACATCGACTTTTTGAACCCTTGTGTCCAGTGTTATCTAAATCGTGATTAGGGCTTTGAACACATTTGGTTGTTGCATAAAGTCCCCAGCTACTTTAAACTAGTATTAATTCAGAACCAGCATGAGGAAGAACTGAAGACAGTCTGGTTTTCAAAAGGAAAAATCTCTCGGACAAGTCTAAGCAGATCACTCTTCTGCTCAGAAGAAGAGAGTAAACCCCAGGTTAAACCACTGAAGAGCACATGCAGCCCTAGTGACCTCCTGGGAAAGATTGTGAATTGAGACTCAGCCATGTGTTGTTTATCCAGAAGTGATTATGTCAACAAAAATGCACTTATTTTTCTCTACTGCTTTTCTGAAGATCTCTTATAATTACCTTCGCTTGCAATAGCATTTGATGGCATCTAACACCTGAACAACCCTGACTGGCACCTCTGATTACAAGAAATTAGACAGGGTGGGAAACCTGAAGTTTTGCTTTATTTGCCTTAGAGCATTTATTCTTTTTATGCTTGATCCAAAGCCCACTAGAGTCCAAATGAAAGTTTCCATTTCTTTAGGTTTTAGTTCAATACCTTTGCCAATAGCCATTTAGTCAGTGCCTGACTACTAGCATATGTAATCAAAACAAGTCTGACAACGAGATGCTAACAGTATTTGTGGACAGCAGGGGCTCAGCACAGACTTTCAGGCTGGAGAAAGAAGCTCTCTAAGTCACTCCCGAGGTCCTTTGGCAGGATAAAGGGGAGTAGCATGAGTGCTCAAATGGTGTTGTCCATCTGGCACAATTTGGCCAGACAGATTGATTCTTCAATGACCTGAATGCAGCAAAATTTCCCCTAACAAACCCTGATTCTGATACTGCTTGCCTGGACCTACAGTACCTTGGGAATGCAGATGGTTGGAGCTGAAACATGTAGACTCTGAAAAACAGAAACCTGCAGGCAGGTTTTGTTACAGCCATTTAAATGGATTAACTCCTATACAAAGTTGGTTACTCTATTTATTTCCCCCTGCCCTGTTTTCATGTGTATTATCTTACTTCCTGCAATCCCAGTGGAATAGAAATCAAGCATCTCCTCATTAAAATTCAGAGCTAATAATTTTGGCATCCTCTTGTGCATTAAGTAGCTTTACTTCGGATTGCACATTGCCTACATTTTGCACCACAGACAGCTTTACAGAGTAAAGCAAGATATAAAGTGGCCAAATAAAAGATTAAATGAGCAGGCTGAACCTTTCAGGCACTGGGTTATTATGGCTAGAAGGTCTGCTAGGACTACATTGTCCTTGTGGTCATTAACAGAACAGGGGTTTTAGGTTTAGAGTTTTTATTAGACTTTCCCCAACACTAACAACAGTATACACACAACTGAGATCTTGATTTCTGTGTAAAATTACTAACTAGCACTGTTCACATCTTTAGAAATGGTCCTTAATGTTTATAAATTTACAGGTTAGAAAGGAAACAAGACTCAGGTGGATTGTGAGATGAATCAATTAACCTGGAGGAAATTTAAGGGGGAGAGAGAAGTTGCTAGTGAATGAAGTCTGTTGTGGAAGAAAGGGTGTTTTTGTTTGTTTTTTATACTGTTTTGGTTTTTTTTTTCCACTATGTTGCTGGTTGTTGTGCAAATGAAGCTTTTCACACTGTTCCTGACTTACTACATTACTGAGGATAGGCTTGGAGGACAAAGTGGTTTGTTAATTTTTTTTCAATTTTTAAATTTCTTTTGCCTGCATTATGATTTCTGTCTGTATGTGTGTTTCCATGTAAATTGTTCACTGCAGTTCTTCCTTTGCATGAAGCAAAACCAAGTACCTGAACGGTCTCCAAGAGTACTCAGGAGCAGTCTTCCTGTCCTGTAACTCTTCAGTGGATGGAATGTTGACATTTCTGTGCAGAAAATCATGGTATCAGAGGGATCTGTAAGCTATAGTCAGCTCCTGCTGGTTACAGTCCTGTTTTGAAAGTTCTCCTAAGCTTAAATCTCTTAACTTTCCATGAGGAAATCATGTGACAGAAATAGATACATTTATTAAAATTTGATTCTGTTTTTGAGCTGTGGACACCACGACTCCTCACCTGGTTCTTAGATGTTGTCCCTCATCTCTGAAGTTGCTCTCTAAAAACCACGTTGGCTATCTGTAGCACTTGATATGGCTGCTCCTGACTTTTGTTTTTAGCGCTAAATTATCTGTGACAAGCTATCCAGTAAATAGTTATCATAACACATGTTAAGTTTTCCTTTTTATGGATAATGTGCACTGCTCCTTCAAATACAGCTTCCATCTTTTTGACTCTCCAGTTTGTTGGGTCCCGTGTGATTCTCCAGATGCAATTGTGAGATCAGTCTCTGCTATCAGCTCCAGATTAGCAGGAAGATAGGTTTGCATTCATCAGAAGTATTCTTGGCATTTAACAACTTCTGCTTCAGAATGTGGATTATCAGTTTTCCCCGTGTCTTCCCTTGTGACTTTTGACAAACAAATGTAAATTTTGGTGCTAATAGCCTTTTGCAGGTGTGGTCTAACAATCACAGGTCCCTACCTTGCATGTTCTTTGTCACAGAGTTTCATACTTGTTTATCTGCACCTAGGATTTTATCCTCACCATAGTCCACAGACCTTCTCAGTCCCTTGTTTTTATTTTAACGTGGAGAATACCTCCAGTTGCAGAAAAACAATGGTTTCTACTTTGGATTTGATTAACAATTTGTGAGGAGGCTTGAAGAGGATGTAACACCACTGATACAAACAAGAGACTCTCCGAAACAAAACTGATTTCTGCAAACCAATGTACATTCCCTTTCATAGGATGCTGCTTGGGTTGAAGTTTGTCTCTGGGTTTTCATGGTTGTTTCTCCTCAGGTAGAGTTATTTGTAGGATGTGAAAAAATCCAAAAGGATTATTGTTTTATATGAACGTGCTTTATCACTTTAAATGACAATGAACCTGTGGTACTTCACTTTTCAGTACTGAGATCTGGAATATGATTTTAGTTTTATGCAACTCTTGGAAGACAACATAAAAATTTGTTCTGGTGTGACTGTAGGTGGCAACTACATCAGCTGTGTAGGACCTTAATGCTTATTTTAAAAGGTACTCACAACATCTTTCTTTAGAGCTTCGCAGAGCTTCACCTTCACAGATTGGGGTGCTTATGCTTCAAGCCAGCTATAGGAAATTGTATGTAACCCAAAGTTCATTAGGCATCCCCAGCAACATATAATTGGAGTGGCAGTAGATGTATAAATGAACTTGATATTATGGTATCCAGATTTCACTTTAGCAACTATCCTGAAAAAGCTATTGACCTGGAAAGCTAGTACTTGATTAAAGAGATGCTCATAAACCCTGTAAACAAACCTGTCTCTTTCAAACCAAACTTACTGCTTCAACAGGAATGAATCTCTCTGGGTGATACTGCTTTCTTTAGACTTCTTAGCTGAGAGGGGATCTCTTCAAAACTTAATTCATTTGCAAGCACACGAGTTTATTCAGTCATATATAAAGCCACAAGATGTGCAGTCTCAGATCTGTGCAGTCTGAAGAACAGCTCAAAAAAGTTTCTTAAAGTTCTGGAAGATCCTGAAGTGACTGATGCAATAGAAACACGGATAGTTCAGTGGCCGAACACGTTTTCCCAAGAAGAGAGTGTGGGATCAGACCCCTTCCCTCCCACACACAGTCATACCACAGTGCCAAAGCAGACAGATTTCACCTGGTTTGGCAGAGCAGTTGGTTTATGGAGAACAGCTTTGGTTTACAGTAGCTGCTCTCTGCTTCACACACTCGGTGTAAGACTTGATCAGCTCCCACTCAGAAGCTGTTATTTTTCTCCTGTTAAACATGCTGTCCAAGAAAAAAGCTGTGTGTTACAGCTATACATGATCCTATCTTCTCATGATGACCTTTTCTTCAGTATTTTTCAGTAAGATCTCTGACTGAGAAAAGAACTAGATGCTACTTTGAGAGTGGGGAAAAAGCTGTAGCCAGGTAGATTTTATCTTTGCATTAGAAACTCAACACGTTGGGCCTGAGTCTCCAGCTCCCCAGCAAAGCACTGGGCAAACTGGAAGACAGAAGGCTAACATAAAGAAAATGCCAGATTTCCAGTGGCAAAGAAAATTATTCCTGCATTAACAGAATGTGTCTTTTGTTGCTATTATCAGTATGAGTCTCCTTTTTCTAGACAGTAAAGATGTGGATCTGAGCTTTGGTAACAACACTGAATAAGGCAAGTCTTAAACAGATTGTATTAATTCAATGTTCCAAACAGATCTCACTTTAACATTCATCTTGCATTTTCTCATAATTTGATTCTGTTATTTCTATTGATAGCTCTTCCCTAGAACTGGGATGTCTTTTCAACTGACTTGAGGCAGAGTGGAATCTCTGGTCTGTTGCTCCAGTAGTATGTACTGGTTTTTAGAATAGCCTGTGTTCTGTTTGTAGCTTCCACAGCTTTTAATCAGACAGGAAAAATTGCCTGCAGTGATTAAGGACCTCCTTGGAAGGTCACAGCATTTGTGAAGTACTCCCACCATGGAGCAGTGCTCAGTGACCACCTAGGCTGATTGGCTCAGTGAAACGGCCCCAATTTCTACTTGCTGTCAAATATCATTACCTTTGCAGTAACTTTAAATATTCCCAAGGTTAGACAGTATGATTAAATCTGTTAAGTATTATAGTCTTGCCGCTAAAAATTGGTATCCTCCCTTTCCCAAGACACACTTCTTCCAGTTCTGAAGGGAAATGGTGCTAATTAGCTGTATTATGAAGATGTGACATCTTAATTCACTATAGCTACCTTCCTTTTAGGAGAGCTAGCTAATGCAGGACCAGAGCTTAAAAATGAAGGCTATATTAGTTATAGACAGTGAACAATCATCCTGGTTAACAGCTTGGATTATTAGTTATAGTTAACATGTGCACTGCCAAGAAATCCCAGGCTAGACAATGAACTTACGTTTGTGAGTTTTATTTTGATTTCACCATGTGACATCACAATGGTTTCTGTAATACAACTAGACAACATAATACAACTAATGCAATGTAAAATGCTATGTGGTATAGGGTCTGTCTGCACAATGTAGAGAGACCTGAAGCAGTTTTAAACAGGAGTAGACTACTTGCAGAACCACGGACTTCAGCATTAATTGATTTGACCAGAATCTGCAAGTGGTTTTGCTTCTCAGCTCTCTGCTGCAGGTATCCAGATTTTCCACTAGCACCCATGTTCACCTGGGTATCACAGAATTATCAAGGTTGGAAGAGATCTTCAAGATCCTGTAGTCCAACTATCAACGTAGCACCACCATAGTCACCACTAAACCATATACCCAAAGTGGAGATGTGTCTATCAGCCTCATCAGAGATTGCAAAGCACATTCAGATCAGGGATTTTTTGATTATTATACTCAGAAGAGTCCCGCCTGAGGGAAGGACTTTCTCTTTTACTTCACAGGGTGCTCACTCTTTATCAGCTTCTGGTATTTCCAGATAGAGCTGAGGGAGATTGTACATTTAGTCCTCAGATCTGAAAACGCAGTAGCAAAGAGATAAAACCTGCATATTTTCCCTTTTCCATGTCTGCTGCCACAAAGAGCCTGTCTGAGGTTTAGGCAGGTCTGAATCAGCAGATCAGTACTTCAAAGACTCTGGGAAGAGAAGTCAGTCCCAGAGTTGTGTAGCCATCCAAACAACTTGCAGCCTCTTTGCTGCCTTCTAAAACACTGGTTTTTCATCCCTGATCAGTTCCAAGCTGCAATACATTAGGAAGAAAATATCTTCCCAGCTCCTCTGAAGACTCTGTGCTTTATTGTGATCTATATACCTGCCAATACCAGCAACAAAATTACTCATCTTTCTAATCCTTCTTGGATACTGGGGTTTGAAGGTTTGATTTGAGACCAGAAATAGAATTCCCTCTTCTCAGGGCTGTGTTTCTGAATGCTTATCCTTTATTCTGCTAGTCTACATCACCCATCTTGAGAGGAAACACAAGGTTTGTATCTATCTTTAAGAATATGCACACACCCCAGGAATAAGAAAAATAGTTGTGAACAGTTCATCTTTTTCAACAGAAGAGGTTTAACAAGGAGATAGGAACCTTTTTTCCCCTACTGCTTCTTACACATGGCTTTGATTATCAGCATAAGAATGCCATTTCAGCCAGACCTTGTCAGTAAACCCAACAGACAAAGGAAAAGCTAGTTTCCAACCTGTGCTAACTGAGCCCATAGCAAAATCCTGGCATACAGGCAAAAATTGCTGTTGTATTCCCCATCAGCTGGGGAGTGTGAATGTTCCATCTAGGATGAGACTATAAGAGGAGCAGTGGGAATAAGACATGCAAGGATATATTATCAATTTGGCTGATATCTTCCCTTTCCAGCAACAGAAATTGCTGGGATCTGAAGAGCTGTACCTTCATGCTTTTGCTCAATGCTGTGTACACTTCAATCCCACTGTCACTGTGCCATTTACTGCAATTTGGAGATGGGCAACTTGCTCAGAATGACAGGCTGGAAAGCCCATCTTGCCACAAGCTCTTTTTCCCCTTCAGTGCAGTAAGATGACCATTCAAGTATGCACAAGCTCAACGTTTTGGCACCTGTCAAGAACATTAAAGGTCGCTTAATACAGCAGCTTTCAATGCATTTTCTGCTGAGTTGGAAGTAGTTCCAGCACAGGCCAGTGTAAGTCACCTTAGTACAGCTACTTTCTAGGCACATGTTTTTCTTCAGAGAATTACACTGCTTCTGCACGTTCATTACTGAAGCACTATGCTCAGCAATACTGAAAAGTGGGCCATGAGCTGCACCAAACAGAAGGCTGACAAATCATACCCTTCCTTCACAATAAGATCTTCCCCAGATCAGCCAAAACATCTCACTTCATGATCTTTTTGCCCTCTAACATTTCCTCTGTTCTTTATCAGACTTCTCTGTCCTCGTGTCTTGTAAAACCCCCTAATGTCCACACTCCAGTTCCATGGTTTTCATAATTGCTTCCATAGGTAGCTGGTGGATGATCTGTGTCCTGCAGACTTTGAAATCTCTCTTCTCCCACTATCAATGCATCTCAATAGACATACACTCACACAGTGTGTCTTCCTAATCCCAGACTCCTGAAATGTCTCTTTCATCTGACACCTGGGACATGCAGTGTTGCATAAACTTGTGCCAAAATTACAAGGTTCTTACTACCTTCCATTAAAGCTCACGTCTGGAGGATGGATTATGGAAAAACTTGCATAAAAGGGCAGATAAATCAGATAAATAGACTCTGCAGAGGAAGAAGATGTCGAGGGGAGACATATATTTCTTAGACTGTGGACACTCACTGACTGACCACATTCACATTTCCACTTTGGAAGTCACATGAGGAAAACAGACTGCAAGACCACACAAATCATTAAGCAAAATCAATGATTTTCAGTTCTGTATTTAAACGTCAACCTTTTTCCTAATGTAACAACAAGGCTTCATACATATAGATTGCAAGTTAGAGAGGCAGATGATGGTAGGCACCTCTGTCTTACAGTAAAATGTGTGAGAGAACTGGAACATATTCCTGAATGAGTAAGGCAGAGCGCGTCCTACAGCACCACCTAGCAGGCTAATTTAAAAGTGGTCCACGTCCCTGGATCCCTGACTACAACGATGTGTATGGGCATCAGAACAGGGTGCACTTCAGTCCTGTTTCACCTTCCTTAGTGTAACAGCTGCTTCTCGAAACCATAATCGTGCCAACGGGGTGATTAGTAAAGCTGTTTTCCCCAATCATGTTTATTATAAATTTCTTAAGAGAAACCATAGTAAAAATACAATGCCAGATTTTTGAGGTTTAGTGTAAGAAACCCTTGTTTTCTAGATCTCTCCAGCTGGTGCAGAAGGCAGAAGCACCTCTCAGGAAGCCAGACTTCACAAACCCACCCAGCCATCTCTCCTATTCACCAGGAGGTTAAGTAAGTCTTAGTGACTCCAGGGCTTTTAAAATCCCTCATCACACTGCATGTTTCAGTCAGTGAGGAGTCTGTTGTCCATCATCACCTACATACACTTTTTCTCTGTACATCTGCATGATGTATTCCTATCAATGCCAACATACAAATTGTAGGTTTTGGCAGATGATGAAGCTCCATGCTGAGGCTGCAGACTGAAGACTGTAACAGCTCTCTGATGACATAAAGAGGGAGGTGAAGCTTTTTTTTTTTTTTCCTGGCTGCCTCTTACCTTGTTAAAGCCTTCGCACTTCTCAGAGTTTTCAATGTTCCCATTCAGCTTGATAACCTAGCAGAAAATGATGCCTTTTCGTCTGTTACTATGTTTTCTGCTAGTAGTGAGGCATGAGAAGGTCTGATGGATGGCAGAGGTGGCAAAAACTAAGTGGCTCAAAGGGAGACAGGTGAAAAAGGTGGGATCCTTCCTCTGCCTTCTCCCTTTGGGTGGCAGCAAACTATTCATCTGCCTTGCCATACTGCATAAAACCATAACCTAAGGGTAAAACTGTGCCCTGTCATGAAGCAGTGTGTTTTCTTAGCAATTAGCAGCCCATTTATTGGATGTTAAAACAAAGGTTGTCATTACCAGCTTCTGTTCAGAACAGGCTATGCCTAGCCAGGACTGTTTACCACTAGCATTTCTAAAGATCAGATCATCTAGTAGGATAAAGGATAAGTATCTTCATTAGGATACTTTCATGAAAGTCCTAAAAACCTCCATGAATTTGAATGAGAACTCCCAAGTATTCCGTTTACAATCTTAATGCTTTCATGTGAACTCAAATGGCACACTAAAATGTCTGGGAAATAAACCTTTACTGGTAAGAAATGCTTCAGTCAGGGGCTGCTTCAAAGAAAGCAAGACCTGTCAAAATTAATCATAAGCAGAAAAATACAACGGCTTGCTTTTATTTCTATTCTGTTGCCTCTCAATCCACTACCCAGCATAATTTCTATTTGGACAGTGAAAAATTATTACTTTCTGACTGCCTGGTGTGAAGGGACACTTTAAACAATCAGCCGGCATCAGTGCAAACTTTTCCTATAAATGAGACAAATCCAACCTTTTACTATCCCCTACCTAAATAAAATCCTAACCCGGCCAAAAGCTATTGTGTGTCCTTGTTTTGCAAGGACTGCACATCCCAGGGGCAAGGCTGGACTGCCCAGAGCTTCCAAAGGCTGTTGCTCTGCCATCCACCTCCTCTGCATTTCACATCTTTCCAGGGCTCTCTGAGCGGCCAGTTTGTGGAACAAACCCACACGGGCTCACTGGCCATCTGCTTTGAGCAAACAGTAACTGTAAAGCAAATAAAAAATCCCTACATGTGTTATTTTCCCATTAGGAATGACAGAGAAAACAAAACCTACGTGACGGATGCCGGCTATGCCACTTGCTGCCTTTCCGGCCAGCATTCCTACTCTGCAATGGAGAGGGCTATATTAATAACACAGATTTTGCAGGAAGAACACTGGGAGTTACAGCACAGAACACAAATGCACAGAATTAATTTACGACGCGGGGAGAGAGAGCGGCAGTGCCCGCCTCAGGCTGCGGCTGCCCTTTGCGGGGGGGTGGGTGTCTCTCGCTCTCCGTCCGCACAGGCAGCGGCTCGGCTCTTCCCCNCTTCCGCCCGCAGCCCCGCCTCGCCTGGGACGCGCGGTAGGTGCTGGGCGGGCGCGGTGAGGGGCGGCCGGGTGGTTCCCTCAGCGGGGCCCCGCGCTCGTCGATTTTCTGCCACCCTCCTCTTCTATAGTTTTATTTTTGTGACAGCCCGAGCCCTGGAGGCGGGTTCGGCCCGCGCGCCGTTTCCTGGTTGATGGTGCTTTAAGCTGGGCTTTCCCCTCGACTACGTGCGGTTATAAAGCAATAAATTCAGTAACACACGCGTGTTATGGCCGAACCTGCCTAGATATCCCCCGTCTGAAGTGTAGCTGTTACAGTTCTCTGAGTTCTGTGAGAATTAAATGCCCAAGACACCGCGGAGACAGGAAGTGCTTCAGCATTTGGGGGAGGCCGCCGTGTAAGCACGGTGGTGGCTTCATGGTTACTAAAGGGTTAAATTTGCAGGATATGGAACATATAAATTGCCTTGTAGTTTCCGGTTGCTTTCCTCGTACATAAATTGCACAAAGCTTATGAATAAAAATAAAGATGCCATACGCAGTTAGGCTTGCAGTGCGATATCTGCAGGAGCTGAGCATTTCCACTGACCCTTGGGGAAGGTTTGAAAACATTTATGCTAAAATGTATTGAGGGCAGTTTTCCTTTTATTCTCCTGAGTATTGACTATTATGAGAAAACATACTTTGTGGCATTTCCTGCTTATTCTCCCATTAGATGTGCAAGATCACATTTGATCATGCAAGAAAGGAGAATGGAGTTTATATTTGGTAATGCAGGAAAGAAGAGTAGAGTTTTCAGTGTGGTCTGTCCTTCCTCACACGGGTGTGGATGTAAGCTGTAGAGGGACTTTTCTCCTTGCAGCGTTTCTGATCTTGAAAAGATGTTAGCCAGCTCCAATGAGAGGGCATTTTCTAACGAGAAACCTGTAAAGTCCCCGCCTCAGCTTCACATGAGGATCAAGTGATAGGCTCCCTACAGTCATCCCCTTAGAAGTGCTGCCCCCCTCACTGTAAATGACATGACCTTTTCAGTCAGATCTAGACTACCAGATTTGCTGAGAGAGCATAAACTTCAAAGTGGTCATTCGAATTTAGTGTTACCATTTTCGGGTTTTTAGCTCTATTTTCAAGGAGATTTTCTCCTGAAACTGGGTTTCATCCAAGCGCTTGGCTCTTTAGCATGTTTTTCTGAAATAGTATTGTAAAACAACTCACCACCTCTGTCTTCAGGAGAATGTAAGGATACCAACAGTTATTACACTAAGAAATACATATTAAATTACTGTATGCTTATATACATCATTGTTTTTATGAAGCATTCAATGTGTGTTCAGTGCAGCATAAGTATTAAACAAGATTATTCTTCCCCTGATGAATTTACAGTCTGAAAGATCTCCACAGGAAGCAGTAGTAATAACGTATCATTAAAACACCACCTCTAAATTAATCCGGTTTTGTTTCCCTGTGGTTAATACTCATTTGCTGTTGATCATGACTGGTGTATCCTGGCATGTCATGTAGTGCTGTTTGATGATGTTACAGACCCCAGTTGTCCAGTCCAGCCGTCTGTGAGAAGTTCTTGTTCAGCACATGTGGAAGGAGAGAGCAGATGTCCCTGCTTCAGCTGCTGCCATACACAGCCCAGCAGCATAGCTGAGACCCACCTTTGATGGTACTCCACACTAAGACTTTGGTTGTTGTATCAAAGCTCAATTTCCTTCTGCCACCTCGGCTTCCTGTGAGGACAGCTGGAAACACTCAATGTCTTTAACAGCTGCAGCAAGATTCTGTGAAGCTGGTGTGTTAAAGCCCTGAGAGAAGAGACGCTACAAATGGAAAGAGGGGCATCCAGTTTTCACTGATTTCTGTTGGATTTAGGTGCCTAATTCACTTTTTATCTTCATAATACCATCATTCTAGGGGGGAATTCTGTAGCCAGTGGAATTTTTTTAGAGATTAGAGGTTTCCTGGGCAGAGCACATAATATGGCTTGGATCATAAAAAGAACTGATGCTTCCCAAGGAAAGCGGGACTCTTGAACTGAAGGAGTTGGCAGGTTTGAAATTTTTAAAGTTTATTTGCTTATTTAAGGAGTCACAACATAGTCATGGGCCCTGAAACAATTTCTGGAGTTTCTGCTCCAGATTGAACATAGTACTTGTCAGAGAAATTATTTCAGAGACAAATTTTTAAAAGCAGCTACTGAAAGCATGCTGCTTTCTGAAAATAGCTTTTTGCTGAGTAAGCTAGAACCACTGCCTGGAACTTGAATCTGAAAGAAAGAAAAAAAAAACAACCTAGAAAAAACACATACCGGTTTTTTTGTTAGTTTTTGCTTGGTTGATTTTTTTGTTGTTTGCAGTTTTTTAATAGTGAGCTTGACTATCCACTAGAACAAACTCCTAAAAGAAAATTCCATCTCCTGAAATTTTTCAAATCAAAATGTGATCTTGTTTTGCAAGTTGTAGTCAAACTGAAGTTACTGAATTTAGTATTCAGGTTAAAATTTTTGCAGCTGTACTGTAGAGAAGGTTGGCATAGACTGATCTAATTACTGTCTCTTTCTGACCTCAGTATCTATAGACTGTGTAGTGGAAAGCAAGAGTAGGATTGTGCTAGCAAGGAGTAGACAATTCTGTTGGGTAAATACAGGGTGTGTATTGATTGCTGGGGGGAGGAAGTGTGGTGGCTTTAGTATTGTTTTTATTGCAGTAAATTGATTTACTGGAGGAAAGGGAGAAGTTAATTCTTCGTATCAATCATCCTGTGTTGCAAGGCCCAAAAACTATTGCATATCTCTTCCTCTGCAAAGATGTTCTGTATTTTGTTAATGTAAAAGAATGTTTCTTAGGTTATTGTGCTCTGCTTCTTCTCATGTTTTTTTCTTTGGTTGTTTTCTGGGGTTTTTTTAGTGCTAGAGAGATGCCAAACGTATCTATGCACACTTTAATTCCTGATTTTGTGTTATGAACAGGTTAGGATTTGACTATGGCAGTGCAGTTCCTGCGGAAGGCATCTGTGTGGTTAAAGAAGCACAAGATCACTGTGTTGGCCGTTTCTTGCGTGGGACTGCTTGGCACTAACCTTTCCTATCATGTGTTTCCTGAGCAGACGTTCAAACTGTTGCACGAGTGCTGGGCAGAGGGGCAGCCAGCTGAGCTTTCAGAGAAGCTCTGTGCTGTGTTTCAGGATGTCCTTCAAGATACTGGTGTGAAGTCCACTGACTCCTACAGAGCCTTTGCAGCTTCTGGCTTCCACCCTGTGAGTGCTGGAATTCCCTGGCTGCCCGCAGGCTCTTTGGTGGGCATCCCGCCTAACTTTGATAGCACAGTTGAGGATAAAAAAGGAATAGTCAACCACGTTGTTGTAATAAATGGCAAGGAAGTAGACTGGGAGAGCACTGAAGGCGTGGCTTTGAAGGAAGCTCTCACATTTTCACTTACAGCTCAGAAGTTTGCCATTGCCAGAGAAATCGTGTATCTGCAGAATGGCAGCCCTTTAGCAAGTGCAGTTGTGGCTCCGACTTGCTTGGCTGGGACGTTTTTCTGTGGGAGAGCTCTCAAGCTGCTTCTGGGGTTATCCAGGGCCCCCGTGATCCTCCGTGGCCTCAGTAACCTGGTCTCTGCCCTGGGAGGACTGCTCTGTTACTGTGTCTCTGCCGACGCTGTCACCTACCACCTGGACTGCAGGGCTGACAGGAAGGCAGCCCTGCTTTCCGAGGACTACGCCAGAGGTGGCCTTGAATTTTATGACAAAATCTTGTCCCGCAACAGGATTTTTCGTGGTCTGATGGGCAAACAAGGGATGAAAATGTATGCCCCAAGTGGTAACCTTTTCCCAAGGCACTGGTTCAGAATAAAGTATACCCCATACACTCACCGGAGAAGTTTGATTGTTAATATTTTAAGAGAGCTCCAGGCATCAGATGGGGGTGCTTGAATTTTAAGCTTGTGAATTATGTAATTTGGAACACTGCTGTGCTGCTTGCTTTTTTTTTTCTTCTGTATCTTCATTAGAATTTTGGGGTTTAGTTTTGCATATAGCTCAGGAGGAGTTATTGCACGTTCCCTGAATAAAGAATTTTCTCTTAAAATATTAAAGACTTGCTTCCAAAGTGCTCAGTTCTGTGTGCATCTCAAATCACAAGGCTGCTGAGGAGGGAAACTTCGCAGACACTGATCTGGAAGTTCTGCAGTGCTGCTTTGCCTTCCTGCCATTTCAGTCTGGCAAATTGAGAGGGGCAAGTCCAATGGAGAGTTTCGGGATCATTATCATTTAAACTGGGGTGTTTGCTGTTTCTCCTGTGGAACAACACAGAGATGTTTTTAAAAATGGGCAGTCTGTATCGTGTGGTTACATAAATACCAAGACACAGTGTTTCTGTGCTGTGTCAGTTCTTGCACTGTGTAAATTCTTATGCTGGCATCACCATTCTTCAGTAGGGCACATCAGTTATGCTGCAATTCGTTCCAATACAGAGAGATTATTAGCAGCACCTGCATCATTTGCCTAAATCTAGTTCTCCTCTCTCCAGGACATGGTGACTGCAGCACCACCATGAATGCTTCCCAGGAGCAGTAGGTATGTAACAGGACTGTCCTGGGTTGGTTGTTTTCTGACAAGTGGGATAAGTGTTTTGAGAAGAGGTTTTTCTGCTTGCTTTGGTATAGCTTTTTGTTTAATTTAAAAATACATGTGGGTGTATGTCACGTGGTAAGTCAAGGCAAGGTAGGAGACATAAAACTGGCATTTAGTGCAGAAACTGGTGTGGTCTTTGATGAAGAGTTGCCAAAGGAAATTACTCTCCTGTATCCAGCTGGCTTAAGATTTTGTCTGGCAGCCCAGTCTTTGCCCAGGATTACTAATCTTCTGGAGAGGTCTTTAGTGCATGGGCAGTAAGCTTTCCACTATAGCCTCACCTTGATTTTTCAAGGTGATAGCTCTCAAACTTTGTGGTTCCCTCTTTTCTATGTTTCTATTGCTGTTCAGTAGCTCTCCCTGGTGACATCAGAGTAATTCTCCTCACCTCTGTCGTCATTCTTACTGGCAACTTCTGTTATTTTGTGTCTTCTATTATTTTGTGTCTTCTCAGTGAGAGTTGTGCTGAGTGTCCTCTTTGCCCTGGCTTTGTCCTTTCTTCATCTGCTACAATAAGAACTGTCATGTCTGTGTTTGCTCAAAGCATTACTGAGTTCTGTTTTCCTTTTGAATCACACAGTGACATAAAGTTGACATTCTGGCTGCTGAAGCACTGCTGTTGCTTTCCATTGCTGAAGCCATGCACGTGAGATGTTTGAGTTTCTGCTGAAGTAATCTGTGCCATGTGCTTCTGAAACATCACTTACTGCTTGCACTTGTCCTCATCAAGTCATGAGATGCCTCTCTGGTGCTTTTCTGGCTGTAGGGCATAAAGCTATTGTTTTTGTGTCCTTTGTGAAAGAGTTTGATAAAATTTCCTGGTCTGTGGAATAAAAAGAGACTTTACCTCTAGGCAGGGGTCTTTAAAAGCTTCAAGCTAAATTTTATTTGACTTGTCTTCCAAGTAAATCCAATAAAAGACATCACAGAAGTTTATTGGTAGAGTGACATAGTGATTCAAGACTGGAATATATTCCTGGTTTATATAGCCTGTGAGCTCAGTTCATCTTCCTGTTACTCCTTCAGACAAGTCTAAACTCCATGAAACAGTCTCAGAGAGAACTTGGCCCACTTGGTTTATGTGGTTGAAGGAGCTGCTGCTACATAAAGAGTGCAGAGAGGAAATCAAGGCCTTCTTGGAGATTTACAACAAGTAGCAGTTTAAACAAAATTAAATTAAAGTAATCCATTTGTCTTTTAATGCTCCTTGCTGTTGCTTTTCATCAAGATGCCTGCAGCTAGTGTGGTTATTTGACATTCTCAGGCTGTAAAGCCCCAGTGATGCTAATGGGTTTTGCAGTTGTGCACTTCACTTGACTCTTACAGCAGGATTCTCCAAGAAGCTCCACATATCTATAAATGCTGTGTCCCATTTACCCTTCTTTGAACTTGCTGTGGCACATTGGTGTTGGTTAGGAAGGGCTGACTATTATTAATATAATATTATTATTATGCCCTTTCTTTGCAAAGAGAGATTCTTGCCAAGGGCTTACACACCTCCATCTCTGTATAGTCAAGCATAGTGTCATGCTGTCAGTATAGGGGAAATGGGAACTGAAATCACAACTGCTAAATAAGATTTCCCTGAACTTTGGGAATGTTCAGTTGTCCTGGAAAAGATTTGTTGTGTGTGTGCTGCCAGCTAATTGTTGCTTGCAAGATCACTGATGCTATTTGGCAAGTAAGAATAGCACAACTCAAGTACCTGGCCATGACAGTATTTGTGCAGTCTTTTATTATACTGCAAATGTTTTTCTGTAGGTAGAACTATCACTGAAATCAAACGTGAATTCCCCATACTGGTGATAGAAATGATCTAGTTTTGAGAGTTCATTAGAAGCAAGCACCCCAGAATTAAAAGTGGGAATGTTCCCTACTAAGAATGGTCTGATGTGGGAAAGCATGTTCATTCAGTGGCCCAGAAGAGGCCAAACAAATCCGTTTGTAAATAGTGTCAGTGAACAGCCTCCCCCATCTCTGAAGCTGAAAATCTGAGGAATTTGAAGAACTTGTTTTAGTCTTAACTGGCTTGTATTTTGCTGCTCAGACAAGGCAGACGTTGTACAAATTTTTGTGTAGAAAAGCAACAAAAAACGTTCAGCAAAAAAGGAATTGCTAGGAGATGAGGATAAAAGAAGTCTAAGCGTGGAAACCGTAAAAGCAGAGGTGTCAGTGAAATAATGAGCTCTCATAAAAATGGATACGATCTACAGAAATGAAGCTCTCTGTCTGGTAAAGTGATTAAAGGATGAAGAAGTATGAGTAGCAAATGACCAAAATGAGTTGCTAGTTTAAATTTATATAAAATCTAGTTTAAAGAGAGATTTGCTTGACTGGTTTATTTGTGTTATTATCCTGAATGTTCTAAGTAACTGAAAAGAAAATGATCCTTGTAACTTCTTTTTTATATAAATGTAATTCTTGCTGCTACATAAAGCTTTAGTGGGTGATGCTGCAGGAGATGAGGGTTACCTACGTGCTTTGTTCAGAATTCCCAGTGAAGTGCAAGAAATGTACTCCAGGGCCTGGCTCACGTAATTCTTTATCCTAAAGATTGTGGTTTCTCATTGTGGGATACCTTCAGCTTGTTTAATGGTCAAAAACAAAAATTTGTCAGAAAAGAGCAAGATTGAGATCTAGAGAGTTTTCTTGAAGACTAACAAGCTGTGGAAGTCATCTGATTACAGCAATTCCTGAATCATCTGCTATGGATATCTGACTTCTCTTGCAGTTTACAGGATGCAGGAGCTTCAGAGAGAGGGAAATCTCCACCCAGGTGGCATGAGAGTAAAGGATGTGGAACTGCCCACAGGGGTTCAGTTGAAGTGTAGTGATCCTTTAGAAAACAGCCTTTTTTATTACAGTAGAGCACTGCTATCCCTCCTTTTCACATTAAAGTGGTTTCCAGAATTTGACAGGTGAGATGGTGAGAGAGCTGACTGCAGAGCTGTGGAGCTTCCTGCCCTGCAGGGAAAGCTGGTGGTGTTGTGAGAGGTGATGCTGGGAAGAGCCCTCTGCTGTCATTTTGCCCTTGGCCGTAGCAGTTGTGAAACAACCACAGTGACAAAGTGTGGGTGTGAATTCGAATGTATGAATGAAATCACCAGGACTGAAACACAGGTGGCTCTCACCAGAGGAACAAATGCAGAGCATCCATCAAGGAGTGAGCACTGCTATGTGCAGCATGTGGGCCACATCCTGCAACTGTTATCTGCTGCTGTTCATTAAAAGCTCCATGTAGCAGGTGGGATTACATTAATATAAAAATTAGTAAGTTGCAGACAATCCGTGCATCCAGTCCCTCCCTGATTTCACTCATCTCAGCTGGAAGTGTGTATTATGGACAGGCAGAATGCCTTCCAAACAGAAGAATGCTAGTGTAGGAAGACATAAGGTCTTGGAATAAGGAGGACACCTTCAGGAAGAGAGAAATTTGGTTGTTGTCAAAACCAGACTTAAGAACAGAAAAACAATGTAATTATTCTTCAGGAATTGGTATGGTAGACAAATTAAACTGAAGGCACTGAAAAATGGCTTATGGATGTTTTGCTAGGCATCTTTTTCACAGAGAATATATTGATTTGTTAAGCTGAAGTGAGTATATCCAGGCTGCTCAAACTGCCAAATCCATAAAGTGGAGAAAATTACTAAAATTTGGCCAGAAACCAGCCTGTTTTTCCCATCTGGAAAAGTACATGCCAAACTCTTAAGCTTCATAGCCAGAAATGAACACAGAAATGTCTCTGCAGTTGGAAGTTTTTACTGTCCTCAGTAAGACCAAGTTTGCCAAAATCTATCCAGGTCTCCAATTTTGAGAGAAATAACTCGGTTTGTGTCCAAAAATGCACTTTGAAAAACACAGCCAGCCCAGGTGTATGGGTTTATTTACCCCTACCTTAGTTTTTCTGTAGGAAAAACATACTGCAGGGAGAATTTGTGGTGCTCTGTGCTTGTTTTGAAAAAATAATTGTCTCCCAAATCTTGCTTGCAGGACAACTTTCTTCTTCTGGGTTGGGTTTTTTTTTTCTCCCATGGTTGAACGACTGTCATCTGGGAAGTTGGCCTCTTTTCCAGTCCTGACCTGGTTTCTCAGGATCACTTTCTGCTTTGGTCTGCAGGAGCATTACCTTGTTAATGTAGTCAAGGTGTTAACAGCTTCTTTCAGTACAAATGAGTAACGGGTGAAGCTGTGTCCGCCTTTGTGTGTGGCAAAACTACTTCTGGAGAAGTCTTGCAAAACAGCAGATCTCATTAGGGTGCCTAAGAGTATTTAGAAAACATAAGACATTGTGAGCCTGATCCCAGGTTCACAGTTCCAGCAGTTTTTGGGAGTGAACATGAAGAAAGGAAATGCAGTATCCAAACAACTTTTATCCAGTAACTGTTTAGTGGTTTAGTGCAGCCCTGCTGACCTCTGGGAGCTTTGTTTCTGTCATGTGCTGGAAATTTTCCAATGGGAAAGTTGTTGTTTCTTCATTCTCTGTTCATTTCCCCTTGCTCTGTTACTCTAATTCTGCCTGCTGACTCATCTTACAAGTTGCTTTAGCTTGCTCAAGCAAGATTTGTGAACTTCTAAGTCACTTGCTGCTTGCACTTTCATTTGTACCTCCTACTTTTTCCTACAGTACTTACTATCCAAAGACCACAGCAGCTTCAATTCTCCTGTGTTTTACTACATTGAGTCTACATGTTTTTTCAGGAAAAAATGCTTTTGACTGCATGAAAAACAGACATTGTGGTTAAAACCCATATTATTTTGCCACAAGAAATGAATTTAATGTTACTTTTAAATTTTCCATTTAGCATTACTTTTAAAAGATGTATTTCTTATTCACTGTCTATGGCACCCAGTTCACTTTTCATCTTGATTTGCCTCTGTCACTTTTAAGATGCTGCTATTCCCTTTAAGCCCTTAGAAACTTTGTTTCCTGTTCCTGAAAACTGCAGGGTATTTCATATACTTCTGGCTAGGTGAGGTATTGTGAGCTGAGAAATGATAACTAATGTAGTGCTATTAGCTGCTTGTAGTGGTGTTGACTTAGCTCAGGCTTCCTTAACCCTGGAAGCAGCTTTTGCACTGCCACTGCAGATTTCACTGGAGCAGCCCCTGATTTAAAGGAGTTGAAAACTCAGTGTGAAGGTCCCCTCTCCCACTTGCACTAAGCAACATGTGGCAGTTCAATACCACACTGGCTCTATCAGGTATGCTGATCCAAAATGTTCATGCTACTACTTATTTCCAGCCAGAGAAAATGGAATTTTGCAGAGTTCTGCTACCACAAATATAATTGTCAGTATCAATGTGAATTGGCTAAGACCAAAGCCATAATTTGTGATATAAAAATCGGAAGTGGAATTTTAGAAATGAAAACTAGTAAATTACACCACTGTAACTACTAGGAGATTTAACATTTGTGGAAGTAAAGATAAAACTATAATCTGCATTACTATTTTAACGGTATATTGATTCTAAAATTAATTACTATACAATGCAATACTGGATCTATTTCTCAAGGAAGATTGAAAATTAAGATCAAGCCATGTTGTAAATAACAAGCCTGACTTTGAAAAAAAAAATCTTTTTTTTCCCTTTTTTTTTTTTTATTCTTCATTTTCTGCCTAGACTGGAGGCATCTATATAAATATTTCAGAAAACAGAGCAGGGGAAGAATTACTCTGTAGAAAGTTTTCCTTGTAAGATCTTTTCTCATTTGGGATGAGTTTCACTGCCTCAGTGGCCGTGTTTTAAAAGCGTGTTATATAATTCTCTGTAGGTACCCATAGACAGATGTATTTATGGCTTTTTGAAACTTTATGTAATTTAGGCATAAAACTTGAAGTATGTTTTATAGTTCCTCATTAATAATAGTTGAGAATTATGCTCATCTAAGGCAGCACACATAAATTCTTAATGTTCAGACATTCATTATATGCCTGTGATGGTTAGAAGTTGCCATAGGAAAATAAAAGCCAGTGATCCTAAAGATTATTATTTCTATATATCCTTTTAAGCAATTTAGAAAATTGTGTTTATCCCCTAACAGGTATTTCCCTTTGATTTCCACATTCTTCATCTTAACCTAAAGATATCATACTGAATATTGAAAAAGTAAAATCAAGAACCAGAGAAACTCTTATTGAAGTTTTCATTAAGCATGGCAGCACCTTATAAAAGGAAATGCTGAATCATTTTATGGAAGTTATAAATTCAGGTAGTTTTCTGCAATCACAATTTAGAGATCATAGTAGTGTTTGCTTGTATCATATTTGAAGACAGCTGTGGCACAGTTGCAGGTGGCTGGATGAAAGCTTGGCATGTGTGTTGGCTTTACATCTGTGAAGCAGGTGAAAAGGCGAAAGTTTTTTCTTGCTTTTCTGGCCAGAACGTAATTTATGTTGCAAATTGAAGTCATGCTTTAGCAATTGCAAATTGAACTGTAAAAACATTTCTTTCAATTTTTCTCTTACTTTCCTGCAGCAGAACTGGATATGTAGAGCCATGAAAATGATCTGAAAGCTGAATAAAAAGAAGAGTAATTGGGATTTTCTACATATTAAGGATTTCTTTCAGTTAGTATTAAAGAAAAAAATCTCTGCTGAAACCTCACAATAGATGGATCAAAAAGGTGCCTTTTATTCTAGAGTCACTTGGTGACCAGATCTTTTTTTTCTGCTTATGTAATGAGCAGAAAAAAAGGAACTAAACGTGGTGCCATGTTCTGAACAAGCAGTTCAGCTGGCACACACATTTATTATTTCCTTGATCCAGATAAAAAAAAATTGCTTGCACTGGAGATGTGTTATGTGGAGATACCAAAGGGAAGTTTACCTGTAGCACAGATTTCCCAAATTTTACAATGGCTGTCTCTGAAGTTTCTTTTATTCTGAGGCTGGAAGAAGATTTGATGCAGCTTTGAACTCTGCAAAATGTGTGTGTGCATGTTGTGGGATCAGATATGTCCAGATTTTTTCTCCTTTCACTGAACATCGTTACCTTGGACTTTCCAGTTTGATGTCTGGTGTGAAATAATTGTTTCTTAGCTGGTATTGTATGGGTGTTGGATGCATGTTGGCTCTGGAAAACAACAGACCTACTGTGCACTAGTTTTATTTCATGGTGTTGCTCTGGTTTTAGTCTTAAAGATTCTCTACTGAGTTTTGCTTTGAATGGTATAGATAGAGCCAACATTGATGGCCAAATCCAACAGAGGTGCATGCCTAAAACCAGCAGGAGGCATGGCTGATGTTGTGCTAGAAATTGGAAGTTACAAAAGGGGCATAACCCAAGCATGAGCAGGGGTCTGGATGTGACCTGGTCGTGCTGCTGCCAACCAGTGAAGATTCCTGCTCAGCCACTTGGTCACTGCTGCTGGATGTGTGGAGGGGATCAGACTGTTCTGTGCTCTGAGCCACCCCAAGCCTCGCTGCTGGGATCAAACCAACCCGTCTCCACTGGCAGCTGGGATGTCCTTTTACCCCATGGCTGGGGAGGTGACTTTGTGCCCTCTGTGTTGTGTAACGTGCTAGCGTGCATGTTGAGGATATAAACCTGGCCTAAATCGTCTCTTCAGGCTTATGATTTGTAGAGTTAAACTGTAATCTCCTAGAGATTATATGAAAGAGGGTGTTGTAGGCACGAACGGATGAAGGGCATCCCTGTGTCATGGTGCAGAAGGAAATTTAGGAATTGTGGCTCTGGAAGAGGAGGAGACAGAGGGAGTATTATGGTAGGTTAAACAGGATGGAGACTGGGGTACTTGTACCATGCAATCCAAGGAACATTTGCATCATATTCATTATAGCTAATGTGGAAAGAGTTTAACTCCTTGGGAAATAAGGGACAGAAACCAAGTAGTTCCACAAGGTGGATGACCTAACCACAAAGCACTATTCAGGTTTTCCTTGGACAGATTATTTTCAGCAGTGTGGAACAGTGTCCCCTCTGCCTCCTTCTCAAGTCTTTTTTCACCTTAAGTTTTCTTTTAATGTTGGCTTTCTAGAAAAGAAAAAGAAAAAAACCAACAAAAAAACCCAAAAAGAACCCCCCCAACACTTTAATTCCTACTAAATAGGTTATGGAGAGCAAAAAGACTGCTAAATTTTTTTCATTATGATCAAAAAAACCCCTTTCTATAGACTTTGGCACAGAAGTATTATCACCTCATGTGTCTTTTACAATTTTCCATCTTTAGAGTATTTGTTAGCACTTTGTAATTTCCTTTAAGTTAGTTTCTATCCAGCCTATCAAAGAGCATGCAACGTGAATTTCTTATTGCATGAACAGGTTCCATGAAAAGCAGTGTGTAAAATACAGATCATTTTGTAGCTGTTTTATTTTCTTGGCATTTAGTGTGTGCATCCATCATGCCATCATAAACTCATCATTGCATTTTGTAACTCAGCTATTAAAAGTTTTCCACCCTGCAGTTGGTGGATGGGTTCACAGGCTGTCAGCTATGAAACAGTGATTCCCTAGCTTAAAAATTACTCTGTTCTGCTCAATATCCTTATAAATAATTGAAGGAAAATCACAAATTCAGTTTTCCCCTGCTCTGTTTCTGATGATAATAAACAATATTGTGGACCAAAGAGCAGTGATCTGCCAGGCAGAGAACATCCAGGGTAAGCTTCTGTGTGTCAGATGTGAACTTTGTGTCCCTCTTGGCAGGCAGTCACTCACACGAGCACTGGCAGCAAATCAGTGAGCATATGTGCTTGAGTAGCTCCTGCCCAGTGGGGATAACACTTGACATTCTCTCTGAAAGAGAACTTTTTTTCAGGAATTCAGCAAAGCACAAAGACTTTGAGGACAGGACTGCTTTTCCTGGAATTAACAGGCTGAATTGAGTTGCAGGCTGAGATTCTTTGGTTCACCTGATGTTATATCTGCAATGTATAATACTGGATTTTTAAGTGCCAAGGCCATGCTGGTAGGAAAACTAATGTCTAGCTCGAGGGCTGGATTTATGAGAGTCAAACCAAGGGGAGGGGAGATTGGCCCAAGGTTGCTGTCATCTATTAATAAGAGCAAAATTAAGTCTCCACACTGCAGCAACTATGAATTATTTAGTTACCACAGATGGACAAGATGCCATTTCAGTCAACAGGGTTTGGCCAGAAACTGCTGCCAGAGATCTGGCTTTGCTTACAGCCTGGTGTAAGGCATATGCAGCAGGTGTCTTGTCTTGCCAACTGTGCCATTTTCTTCTTCCCATGGATCGTTGGCCCTTTAGCAGCATGTTGGTCCCTCAGAAAGGACTGAATGACCCTCCTGTAAGAGGCACGGTTTTTATTTGTGCCAAGTTTGCCACTCAAAAAATAGGGTAGTTCCAAGGTGTCTACCACATTCTGTCCCTGAAAATTTCTGTTTGGTCAATAATGGAAAGAAATTCTTGGCACAGCATTGCTGTTACTCTGTGGTATCTGTTGGCCAAGCAAATGGTACCATAGGTTTGATGTATTTATTATTTTCAGGCAGCTCTCAGTTTGTGCTTACTCTGCATCATTTTGAAAAAAATAGGGTTTTAACCACTTGCTACAGAAATTATCTGCAACACAGAGATCTCAGTGGTTTGTGTTTTTGGAGAGAAGTACGTAAGAAAGAGAAGAAAATATTTGAGCAACCTGACACCTTGACCAATGTGGTCACGCTTAGTTGACCCAACGCCTTCACCCACAAGTGGTGGGTGTATCTGGAGCCTCTGCAGAGCAGAGCCTGCTGGCTTCCCTGATCAGAAACAAATGCAATCCTGAAGGGTTTTGTAAACCTATATTGTGGGTGAATACCCCCTTTCAGTTCTGCTGTGTGTTTTAATATACATCTTTATGGGGATTTTCATCAACAGACCCACTCTCTAGTTTTGTCAAATTCTATTGAGGGTTTTTTTTTCTAGTCTTTTTCCTGCCTACAAAATGCTGGTTTTATCTACTCTCTCATTACTCATTCATTAATAAATTTAGCAAAACAGGTTGATTTTATTATGGTACATACAAGTATTTTGCAATCAAGTTTATGTGATGTAGAAGAATTACCAAATATTTCTGGGTTTTGTTTTCTGTCTCTGAGCCAGCTTCTCATTGATTGGCATCCCTTGATCACTTACTCTTCAAAAGCAGCTTTTTGCTAGGAGAATATAAATTTCCATTAAAATGATTGTATTCATCTTCTGATCACTTTTTTGTTTACTAATTCAAGGAATCACAGAAAAACATCACTTTTTGTAGAAAAGCCTTATTGTGTAACCTCAGCCATGAGCACTGTGTTTTTGAGATCTTTAGGTGATTAAATTAGCATGATTGCATTATTAGTGGTGGAATAATACTGATGTTTGAGAATCTCTATTTTTATTGGCATCACCATAAATGGGTAGGAGTTAGCTAAGAAGTGAAGCAGGGGCATCAGAAGGGACAGGTGGTTCTGGTGCATGGTAAAATTTAATATACTTTTTTTTTTCCAGACAGTTTTCTTCCATGGACATAGATATAACATTTTCTGTTTCTAATTGATTCTCTGAGAACAGCAGCTTCATATTGGGAAAATAATTTTTTTTGTTCAAATTTCCCAGAATCAATTAATTATTTGGTATTTGAGAACTCTGATATTTCATAACCAAAAGTGACAGGGTAGGAGTGAAGAGAAGTGAGAATATGTGGTGCCACAGCTCATGTAAACTCAGGTATTATAAAAAGGAAGATTTTGCTGAAAATAATGCAATATCAATTCATTTGTTTTACACATTTATTATGTGTCTGTAGGACATAAATCACCTGTAACATTTATTTTCCAGTAAAATACTGAAATTACAACATTTCCACGTGTGTGTATGTTGGAAGCAAGTCACAATTTTAATTCTGGACTAGAAATTCAGTTCATGTAAATTGCAACAGCTCCTCTGAAATCAGCAGAGTTACATGAATTTATCCCACCATAAGTTCTGGACAGTCTGTTTTAAATAGAGCCCCAAATAATCAGTTTGACTGTCCTGAAAGCAAAGCTTATCTAGACAGAAAGGTCTACTAGTTTACAAGCATCAAATAATGCATATTTTATACACCTCCTCCTATTCCTTGGATTTGGTCATAAGATGCCTGTCTGGTTTATATTCAGTACAGGAGCCCTTCCATGGATGTCCTGTTGTCTTCTCAAAGCAGCACAGCACCAGCTGTCCCACCAAGACAGCAGGAGAGCAGTTGCCACCTCCTGGCCATGGCTCCTACCTGGATGTTCAGGGTGCTGCAGGTGCCAGCCCTGCATGGGCTGGGGACAGTGGCAGTCACCATTCCAGTCCCCCTGACCTCAGAGCAGAATGGGTTTTGTACATCATCAGCCTAAAGATCTTGTAATTGGTCTGGTGTGTTTGGTGAGTGGCATTAGCAAAAATTAATATTACATGGAAAAGCATTTTGTCCAGTTAAGTGTTCATCACCAAACTGGTTGCTGCCATCCAAATTTTCAAGTATCTCGTGTAACTTCACTCCTCTGTGAGGATGAGGATACCTTCTATTTGGGGATGTGTTTTGGTTTGAAAACAAGTGGGAGACCGCAAGTCAGAATAAAATTCAAAAGGAAAAATTAAAAATAAGTGAAATAATACAAGGAAAAAGCACTGACAAAGTCAGATACAACCTGACACCCTGTTGGGGTGGTGGTAGCAGTCCAAACGTAGTAGCTCAGTTGAAGCGGTGATTCAGCAGTCTGGTCTCCAGCTGAAAGTCCAGTGGTAGCTCTTGTCCTCTGGGAAGCCAGTAGACAGGGCTACTTGTGGTGTTTGCAATCTCACCTTATATCCAGGATGGAATGCTTGTCTCCTCCCTCTGGGCGGAGCATCTCACAATGGGATGATGTAATTTTGTCAGTCATGTGGCAAGGCCTTGATGGGCCATTAACAGAATATTGTCTGGAACGGGTTATCTGTGAGTCATGTGGCAAAACCCATTAACAGGAGATAGTCCGGAGGGAGGAGGCAACAACACCCACCTGGTTTCAACAGTTCAGGTAGATGGTAATAGAATACCCTGCAACCCAGGAAAGGATGTTTCTCTGATGTCTGTCCTGCTTATTTAATCTTTCTTATATAACAGGGGACCACTAACGTGATACAGTTTTGTAGACAGACAGAATCCAGTTTCTTTATGCAAGTATGTTATTCTGAGTCAACAAGAAGTAGAATGGTTGCACTGGGAAAGGGTTGCTAGCTTGAGAGCTCAGAGACAGAAGGGTTTTGCTGCAGAACAGTAAGAGAGATTGAGACTGTCTAAAACTATAATCTTTTAATGTGCTAAATCTCAGTTCCCTAAACTCACAGTCTTTTTATATTACAGTAAAGTTGTCATAACTTGCAGATGTAGGCTGGTAAATAGTGTATCTTATATTTAGTAAATAGGAAAAAAAATCTAAACTTTCCCTGTAGAATTTTTTCTACTTAAACTTACTGGAAAAATGCAAGATGGAATGAACTGTCAAGTACCAAGACACAGCAAATTTAGTACAGCTTTTTCCTGGGGATGAACATTCAAGGACACTGAAGCCTTTCTGCCTCAATTCTGAAAAAGATGCAGACAAAGTAAATACTAGGTTGGTACTCAGTTCTTTTCTTTGCACATCAGTGCTGTTGCCAGTTTCTATTTTGGCAAGCCCACTTACCAGGTTTGCTTGCCAAGGCTGTAGAGAAACATCATTTGTTGGCAAGATGGACTAGATGACATAATGTTCATGGTTGTTCCTTGCTACAGCTTCTTTACTTATGCTAAAGATTACAGCACTGTAGTTTTGAGGTTTTGTTACTGCTATTGTTTCTTGACTACTGAAGTTAAAGCTGCTTGCCCATAACAAAGTAAAGTACATTGTATTTGAAAGATATGAGCATTTATCAAAGCTCTATTCACAGGGTTTGGGTGTCTGTGGGCCACATTTTCAAAGGTGCCTAAAACATAATAAACCTCTAGAGAAACGTGAAGTGACTGAGAGGCTAAGTGATAGTTTGCTCTTTGAACCCAATTTCCTGGTAATGAATCTTTCTCTGTTGAGCAAAAGGATTTGGAAGAACCGTTTCCACCTATTTTACCACGTGAGAAAAATCTATTAATCTCTCTCCCCTCTGCAGGAGTGCTATAAATGCACCAAACCATGAAGTTAAGTGTTTTTATACCTTGTAATGATAAATTGTCCATGTTACTGTTCTTCTTTTAAAAGCAGGAACTATATAAGGCGCTTCTTCAGGAAATTGGCTCTCTCCTCATTAAGCTAATCTTTTGCCCCAGAACATGGAGTATTCCACGTGTTCACAATTGCTAAAACATGCTCTCACCATTAAGTCATTAATGAAGGTGCCTAAGTAGAGATACCATTACAGTGATTACCTAGTGACAGGATATAAAATTATCCTGACACCTCATCTCCTAGGCTGAATTCTGTTCTCATTTGGTGTTTCATTATCAAGATAGGAATTAAAATAATAAAGGCAGGGTTTAGCAAATTTGTTTCTGATCTTGAAGCCATATGGTCCTGTTTCATGATGGTAACTGCAGCAGCCTTCATCTGTAAGGCAACAGCAGCAGAGTGGCAATAAACAAAAATGTGGAAAAATTCCTCTGGTTTTTACTCTAAAAGACGTGACATAGGTGAATGCAAAACCATTTACCTTGGCTGTCACTGGACCATGGGCTCCTATCCTAATCCACTCTCTCTCTCCAACAGCATCACCTAGGATTTAGATCTGGCCAGGACCTGTGCTGCTATAATCTTTTCCTTCTCAACACACCAATGTTTCCTCTTAAAAGTAGCTACAAATTAGATTTTTCTATGTTCAAAAATTACAAAGTCATAAATATCTGACTCTGATCTGTCTGATTAAAGACCACAACAGACTTTTAAGTATCTGACAGAGTATACAGAGACCCTGTTCTGTGAATTGCTTTCTGTTTTCTTACTTATTTTGAGGACAACCTAGTAACGTGCATTATTTTTAAAGCAATGTGTGCATGTATTCAATGTGTTTATTTTCTTTTGCTTCAGCTGCAGTGATCAGCAAACACAAGTGCAAAGCTGAGTACAGGTAAATTGTAGTGCTAGTAAATGGTTTGCCAAAGCCTCATTACTGGGAGGAAGCAGTAATGCCAATTTGCAGCTAGAAGCATTTTTTGAGTAGCATTTCATTCTAGCAGAAGGGAGCTTGATCTGCTGCAGGAGAGTAACATCTGTGCACACACTGTAGGGTGCACCTGCACCAGCATTTCAGTTTGGCTCAGGAGCAGGATTTTGAAATGTCTCTCCTAGCTCTGCCAGCTGTGACTCCCCATCACCTTGGCTGGTTACCCAGTGCCACCCCAGAGCCTCCACGTTCCTGCATAGCCCACGCCAGGCCAACAGCATGACCTGGAAAAGCCTGGCCCCGGAGGGCTGCAGCACAGCCACCACGTTATTTCACACAGTGCATTTGAAAAAAGCCAGCTCCTTGGTGTTGGCATTACCATAGCAGCAGTAAGACCAGTAATAATGATAGTAACGGTGATGTCTCACAAGAAGAAGGGCCATCATGTAATGTGAGCATGACCTTTCTAAGAGGGAGGGAGCCCTGATCCTTATGGACACAAGCCAGCCTGTCCCTCCAGGAGCTGGGAGTCACTGGCTGCATTTTACCTCACAGTATGCACATCTTTTCTATAATTTATAAGAAGAAACACTTTCCCTGAAACTTAGGAAGTACAGGCTGTTCATAAGGTTTTGCACCACAAAATACCAGGGCTGTCCTGTTTTGGCCACTGGTGACAAAGGTGAATTTTGTTCATGGTGATGGTGTGTTAAGGAAAGGAAAGGAAAGGAAAGGAAAGGAAAGGAAAGGAAAGGAAAGGAAAGGAAAGGAAGTAGCACCTGCATGCCTTGGGGTTAAGTCTTGGAGAATATTTGCATGGCTAGAGAATTATTTATAGAGTTTATGAATTTACAGTCCTGCAAGAGCAGCATTTGATCAGAAATTGGGGACTAATTGCAAGCAAATATAAATTGTTCAATCTTAAACAAATAGACTAGAAAATGCAAGATTGAGTGTATTCAGGCATTAAAGGAAGAAAAGGGCAGACAGATCAAAACCAACATAAAGAACGACAGTCAATTGAATAAGGACATACCAACCGGTATATATGCAATGACATAATATTTTGAAATTTTGAGTCACTTTTCCTTGGTTTCCTATGTTTCTTTTATGTCCATGTTGATGCCAGAAATATTGTGATGGCATAGAGATCCACTCGTGTGTTTGCACGTTTGAAGCCGAGGTTACAAGTACATGGGGGCTAACACCAAGTCTGGTTGTTAGCCCAGAGAGAACCAAGCTCCATGAATACCATTTATTCATTTGTAATGAATAAATAACACAAAGGAAATTGATTTGGAAATAACTATTCAAAGGAGGAAAGTGCTAATATTTCAGTGCAACATATGCATGAAGAATTACTTGCAAAGTGTTATTCAAACATATATCAAGGTACTGAATAAGGAAAACATTTATCCATAATAAGTATTTGATAAAAATATTGCCCAGCTTTGCAATGAATAATTCAGTCTGCATTAGTAAGATATGCATGACTCTGCATATTATTCATATCTTTATAAATGCTACGGTAAATTGCTACAGGTTAATAGGTACTTATCTCTTTTTCTGTGTAGAATGCTATTACGTCCAATTTCTTAAAGGAGTTGAGCCACCCAGAAGTTTAAATATGATAATGAGTTGCAGATACTAAATCTGTGTGTAAATCAGGCCATGGCAATGTTAGTTACAGGAAGGCTGTTTGGGACTGGCATGGAGGGGTAATGCAGCAGCCCAAACTGGGGACATGATCTGTAGGGCTCTGCATGTATTCATTTCACCCTAACTGTCCTTTTATTATCAATACAAAAGGCACGTTTAAAATGGATACAGTTAAGTGTTTAAAAGCTGATTAGAATCTGAACAGATTGCTGATGGGAAATACCAAAAGATGGGTAAGACTGATTACTGGACACTGTGATGAAAGATGACAAACCCTTGTGAAAAACAAGACACAATAATCTAGAAAGCTCACTCAGAAAGATCTCCCCACCATGTTTCTACTTCTGTGTCATTATAATTGACATTTAGGCAGGCAGTGGGAGTCAAGCAATGTAAATAGCTGTGAATCTGGCATCCTGTTGTTAAGCCCTGGACAGGCAGTGAACAAACCATGTTCCAAGCCACAGAGATGTATGTGTAAGAGAAGAGAGAAAAATAAATTGTAAAACAGTAATAACGTTTCCTTTAGATTCAGCTTTTTTAAAAGCTCATCATTCTAAAGCAAACTGCAGTTGCTTGATTCCAAAAACTGTGTGGTTTTTGAGGAGGAGAGGATTTTAAAAAAACGGAGAGGATTTAAAGTTAAGCTGGTTTGATTATTCACCCTCTGACTTCAAAGAGCTCTCTAGACTGTATCAACCCATATGCCTGGTTAAAAGTTTGCATCTGTTGTAAAGCAGTTTTGATAACACAGCAGTCATATTGCCATAACGAAGATGCATTAATAACAGAACATTAAGAAAGTGTTGTATCTATTTATCTCTCTCTGCTTATCTTTATGCACATCGTACCAGACCATTATTTCTGTACATCGACCTATCCAGTGACCCTAGAGTGGGGATATACACATGACAAGAATGAAACATGAGTTATTTTATCAGGAAGCCATGCCTTGAAGTTCACTGAAGAAAAGCAGGGCAATACAGTGCAGGCCACCAAGAGCACGGGAACACGATGACAGCAGGGCCTTGAAGGCACAGCACATTACCAGAAGCCTTAAGTACACATCACAAGTAGTAAATGACTCTTCTCAAGAGAAATGAAATCCTGAGAGCTGAGTGAAACCAGTTTTAGGCCTAACTGGGACATGTGTTGAGTTGTGTAACAGCCTATTGCAGCTGGCTGGCAGCACAGGTGGAGGCTTCTGTAGATGGAACAAAAGATTGCAACAAAACCAACTAGTCACACAAGAATCTTATTTCAGAATTGGGTATGCGAATTGATCACTCTGATATCCTCTATGGATGCATATGTAAAAGTATTTCATCATTATATTTGCTCTAGTGAAATATTGCTTGTGTTTGGTTTGAGGCTTTGGTTTAATTTGGGTGCAGAAAGCTCTGCATTGTGGTTTTCTTGGAAAACAAACATCAGCACTAAATGCTGTGGTGCTTAAAACACCTTTGTTTTATACAAAGCTTCCAGACCTTCATCATCCCTGATGATGCCATTCCACATGTCCAATTCTAGCATAATTGGCATTGTAAATCACTGGAAAAGACTGCAAGAAGCAGATATGTTTAGACATAAAATATGGGTTTACAGCCCATATAGTCTTTGTAGGAACAAGATTCTTGTGACTGATTTTTAAGCTAAAGAAAACTGATGTGCCTCTGCTGCCTGCTTTTATTTTGTGCTGGCGTAGGCTGATAGAGCAAATAAATAAATAATGTTTATACAAAGCTGTACTAGAATCATGTAGGTTTTAAAACATGGTCACACCTGAACAGCTTGATGATGTTGAGTGTGTAAATTAAAGATGTTCTTTCTGCATAAAAAGATGGTGCATGCTGTAAGTGACAAAGCTGAAACACTGACTTACAAACTAGCTGTGCCATCCGGTGAGCTTGTTAAGCAGCATCCCCTCAGGAGACAGCAGTAAATGTGAATGATCAGCCATGAATCCACTTAGTGGATATCTTGTAAGGATTCATTTTGAGCCCACATTTTTTATCTGTAGACAGTTCTGAAAAACAGTATCTGTGAAATTATTCCTTAGTGCAGACATTTGGTACAAGGCTGGTGTTACAACTCCAGGACCGCCTTTTTCTCAAAGTAAAAGAAAGGATTTGACTAGGAAATAATGTGAGCAGGGTTCTGATCCACCAGAAGCTGACAGTACATGTCAGCTGTGGGTAATGGGCGACCAACCTCCCTTGGGATCACACAGGACTCTGTGTTCAGGCAAATCTGCTTTCCCCCTCCCTGGAGACAGAAGTTCCAACCTGCAGAAACAGCGTAACTTCACGCTTCAGCTCTTATTGACACCTCATTGCTAGAGGCATCACTCTTTCATTTTGAGACCTTCTTATCACTTTTCCAGATTTGACCTGCTTTTCCTTTTCGTTTTCTTTTTGAGAGGTAGTGTTACCTGCTGTTCTAAATGAGAGAGTCACCCTTAAACACTCTCTGAGAGATGCCTTCTCAGGTGTTTGGGGTTTTTTTCCCCATGTTATACCTGGTGTTATCCACACAAGTGGTCTGTGTTTTGAGGAAGTCATTGATCTCTGCTGTATCAAATCTTAGCATGTTCATTAAGGACCTGTTTCAAACAGGCAAAATCCTCTCTGATTTTCTACTTTCCTTTATACCCTTGGTATCTGGCCTCTGGCTAATGTGTCCTGGCTCCTCACGCTGCCTCCCCTCCCTCAGCACCCTGCGTTCTGGAAAGCTTTGCTTGCAAAGTACCTGGCTTCCTCTGAAGACCCCTCTAGGAGAAAATGAGGTGCTATTGGCAAGCTCAGGAATAAATAGCTGCAGCCTCCATGCTGAGACAGGACAGAGTGCCTTCAGCCCGAGCTCCAGGGCAGCTCACGCTGCGGATCGGAGCAGGCTCTGACACGAGCTTATGTAGGCCAAGTCACGGCTCTGCCCGACGTTTTAGTTACCTCAGATCTAACAGGCTGTGTGATGTAAACGCAGAAATGTATCTATTTTGCTGAAATAGATACAGTTGTATCTTAAATATATATTTTCCATTTATGTTTTCTCTTGAGAGGCTATTCATGCAATAATAACCTGAATTGGTTTGTACTAAAAAGACCTAACTTAATGCCATTTTTCAGCTTCAGAAAATACGTTTAAATTTTATTCTAGCAGGCTCTAATTCATTATTTCACTCAAGCAAACCTAAGATGTTCACGCTGCTAAAAACAAACAATAACAAAAAAACCCCCCAGCCTGGCAGTTTCAGCAAAATTTTAACAGCATTAAATGATGCATTAGCCAAGACTTCATTACTCTCACCAGGTATAGCATGGTGTATTATAAGTATTAGCAAAACTGACCTTTAGTTGTGAAATGAAGTTAATAGATTTGAGGCACATTTGGCCAAACTTCTACACTTAGTTTGGCAGGGCAGCCCCCCAGGCTGCTGTAAGACATGCAGCCCCTTGGCAGTACTGCTGGCATGTTGGAGCTGATAGCCCAGAGCAGGGCTGCTGTATTCTCCTCCTAAGGAGGGGTTTGAAGGTAGAAATCAAAAGTGATGAGCCTTCAGGTGGGTTCAGAGCATCTCCCTGTGTGGACTTTATTCCAGGGTTAGTTCCAGCATTTGGGGCCAGATGAGGCTACAGGGACCAGTCAATCTGACCATCCATCAGAGAACTACACCCACTGCAGTTGGTAAATTTGCCTCATACAAATTAGATTACTGCACCTGGGCTGCTTTTAATTGAGCACTGTATTTCCCTCTTTATTTGTGGCTCAGCTTTGGCAAAATCACTAATATACAGTGACAAAAATCTCCACAAAACACACTGTGAGCCTTGGGTAGAGTGCCAAGGAGTGTAATTACTGATGTGCACAACAAGCCATTTCACTTGGGGTGGAAGTGTGATCCTAGCATTGATTTTTCCATTACTGCATCAAATTCCGTGTATGATGCATTAACAGCGCTTCAGTGGGTGGATATAAAAATCTGTCACTTGTTACAGCTGCCTCAGTGCCTGCCCTCAAACGGCCTCAAAACCTGTGCTGTGCCCCACCAGGGGGTATTTCAGTGGTGTGAGAAACGATCACTTTGACACGAGAAACCAGATAGTGAGAGGGGACATGGCAGCACATCCTATCTGCAAGACTGCACCTGCCACAGCAGCCTGAATGGTGCAGGCAAGGGAGTTGGGGGGTTGCAGAGTGGGCAGTAATTATATAAGTAATTTATCCCACGAGATGAGGAGCTGCCAGTGCAGGTGTGCCAGTGTACCCTGGCACTACATGTGGGCACGACTTGCTGTGCTTGGGGTCAGGTGAAGCCCTTTGTCTCATCGTCGTATGAAAGCACTGACCCAAGGCAGACATGAAAAAGAGCATTCCCACAGTTCCTATTTCTATGTAAGGACATTTTCTGAAGCCCTAAGATAGAAATTCTGTGTTATCCACTTGGTCCACCTGCCAGCAAATTTGCTTTTGAAACACGCTTGGTAAATGGTTGCTCCATGTGGCTTAGCCATCCTGCACAAAGTTTTAATTTCTTCTCTGCCCCACCTTCAGAAGTTCTTTATTTTCCCTAAAATGTGTGTGAGGTGTCTCACTAGGATCCTCAGAGCGACAAAAAAGGACAGCAAAACAAGTCAGAAACGGCACATTGGACTCTCCACCTTTCAAAAGCTGGAAGTTTTTGAAAGGAGTAAAGTGTAACAAGAGTCAGGGACATGCTGTCAGATGCTGTGGTTTTGGGCTGGTAAGAAGAGGTGGAAGAGGGGAGTGCCTCAGGATCAATGCAGCATTTGGATGAATCCAGAAATAATGGTCTTGTACCAGCCCAAGATAGGATCAGTCTGGAAAAACTTGCTCAAGTTCAAGAGGTTACAGGCAAGAAGATACTTAGCAAAAGACAGAGTAGAACTGGGAGAGAAGCAGAGAGGATTGGGAGAGTGAGAGAGGATAAGGAGGTAAATTTTTATACATTGTGGTTTAACCCCAGCTGGCAACTCAGCCCCACACAGCTGCTCCCTCACTGCCCCTGGTGGGATGGGGGAAGAGAACTGGAAGAGTAATAGTGAGAAAACTCTTGGATTGATATAAGTACAGTTTAATAACTGAAATAAAATAATAATATTTGTAATGAAAAGAAAATGACGAAAGAGAGAGAAATAGAACCCCAGAAGGACAGGTGATGCAAAAATCCCCAATTGTGCACCACCAACAGACCAATGCTCAGCCTGTTCCTGAGCAGCAGCCCCTCACCAACCTTCCCCCAGCTCTGTGTGCTGAGCATGATGCCAATGGGATGGGATATCCCTGGGGTCACTCGGGGTCAGCTGTCCCAGCTGTGTCCCCTCCCAGCTCCTTTGCACCCCCAGCCTGCTCACTGGTGGGTGGTGCAGAAAAGGCCTTGACTCTGTGCATGTGCAGCTCAGCAATAATGAAAACACCACGAATTATGAATGCTGCTTGCAGCACAAATCCAAACCACAGCCCCAAAGGAGCTGCTGTGAAGAAACTGAGCTCTACCCCAGCCCAAACCAGCACACTGCAAAAGCAGTGCAGTATTTCTCTAATGTGCTAAATAGGAAAGTGGTGACCTGTTGAGATTTTATATCATAGGGTCAGTATATGTGAGCATGCATTTTCCTACGCTTGACACCTGAAGTGGTATCACTCATGCAGACTTTCCTGGGATTAGTTTTACCATAAAATGACAGTCAGGCACTCAACAATTGTGATTTGAAGATAAGTTAAATTTATTCAGTATCAGCAGTGCATCACTCTGCATGGCTTGGGGCAGTGTGATTCATCACATGCAAGAGTCTCCTGCAAGAATATTAACTAATCTTATAGGAATATACATGTTTTGAAGAAATTTGGCCCCAAAAAATTACTTCCTTGCTTTCAGTAATTCCTATTACTATTTCTTTTTAAGCAAGCTTTCCAATATGGCAAACCGCAACACTTCCTGGCTTTGTTGCTGTTTCTTGCATGGTTAACTGGAGCAAAAAAGGTCCATATAATGTTTGGGTTTCTCCTTACGAATGGCAAGAATAAGCTCCAACCCAGGGACTTTGAAAATTAAATGCTTCCTCCCTGGTATTCCTTAGCAAGCAAAATTTCTCCACCCAAAAATAGTGACACTGTCCAAACACAGAAGCCAGCTGAAGCAGAAAAGAAACACGAGAATATTTTTGCTTTCTTTCCTAGTACATGCAGATAAAGAGCAATATTTATCTGCACACACAAGCTCATTTAAACTTTTGTAGTACCCTATCAAATTTGCATTCCTCCTACCTCCCCCACTGGCAATAACGTGCCACAAAATGAGTTCCCTAAGTCACCCTGCCTCTGTGGGTGTGACTCCGTGGAGTCACCTGGGTGGTCCTGCCTGGAGTTGCCCGCAGCTTCACGGAGGTGCTCGGCAGGGCCGTGGGAGAGGCTGCCCGGCCTCCCTGGTTCTCGTGTCTGGCTGTAATGGTCTCTCTCCGTCCCGTTCCCTTGCATGAATCACCTCTCACAGGGACACCTAGGAGACAGCCCTTGAACTTGCAGCCCCACCAGTGTTGAGAAGACCGAAGTCCCTGCCCGAACAGCAGACACGCAAAGCTCCTGCTGCCCTGCTACATCTGCCCTTCCCCGGGCTCGGTGCCCCCCGCATGCCTCCAGCTTTGCCAGGAGGAATTCTCATTCTTACGGTTACTCCTCGGCCTGACCTCTCTGTTGGAAGGCTGCCAGCAAAATTAGAAATTAATTTCAGGTCTAGCGGTGGTTTTACGTGATGCAACTGCTTGTCTGCTGGGAACATGATTCAATTCCCAGATAGAGTCACTGGGCACTGAACAGACTGTGCAGAGTAACAGTCTTCAATCAATATTGACCTGAGCTGGAGATGAACCCATCTGGAAGAGATGAGAAGCTCTGCAAAGCTCCCATTTACAATTCCCTTGGACATGCCGATTCCCTACCACTGGCCGATCCCTTCTTTCCCAGGATCATTATGAAGCAAACTCTGTTTCATTTAGGTCATGACCTTATGTTTGATTTTTCAGAGAATTATGACCTACTTTGTGGCTGGGCTCTGTGCTTGTTTTTAACTCTTCAGATGGAGTAAATAGTAAGTAAGTTAATTACCAGAGGACAAGCATTTGTTTTTAATACTTTCATAATTTAATTTATTTTTAATATTTTTAATAGCTTCTCAGTGTTACCAGTGTAATGTAAAAATATTTAGGGCCCTTCTTTGTAAATCTGACAACTACTAGTTCTGAATCTGTTGCTTTTACTCCTAACCTTCATGAAGTGGCTTATACCTCACTGCAGAGTATTACATGGAATTCTGCCAAAATGAAACCTCGGGCCTGAAACACTGTAAAGAGTCCATAGCTTAGAATAATGCTGCATCTTGCCACTGGCTAAACTGTACTAAGCCTAACCATGTCTACAGGAAGAAAGGAAAAACAAAACAGGAGATTCCCCCCTCCCCATGCTCTTAATCCATATTTCTCTATACTAATCTGAAGATGAGCTTGTGAATAGTCAATAAGGAGGCCAAGGCCCAGTTTGCTGAGCATCTGGCCTAGATCCTCAGCTGATGTATATAATTTATATTTTGAACCTCATCACACCAGCAGCAGATTGTGTTCCTGAACAGTAAATATTGACTCCTATGAGGCCCTATTCAGCTTCAACAAATCATTCTTTTCCACCCTAGCTCTTTTCCTAGATTAAGTCCAGATAAGCAAATGAAAGCATGTCACAGCAAGATAGGTCAACATAACAGGGTTTTGAAGCTGTGTTTTGATTTTTGCTGGAAAGGAAGTATGTGACTAATGCTGTACCTTAACCAGGTCATATTGCACTTTCCCCAAATTATATTTGCCCCTCTTCTAAAAAACAATAAAGGTGCTGCTAATTGGGCCATAACACACAGCACATTTCTGAATAGCATAGTACATAACAAGCAGACCTCTAGAAACAGGGGGTAACCATAGAGCTGATAGAGACACAGTCCTGAAGACCTTAATTAGCTGAAACAGTGTCCGACCTTTGCTTGGCTTTGTCCAAGTAGAGCCTCCAAGACAGGGTGTAGCACATTTATCCAATAAACTTGTCACACGGGAAAGGCTGTGCAGCAGTGCTTGGTCGGGCCTGCCTGCACCCAAAGGTAAGAGGATCTCAGGTTGTTTACCAGAAGGTCTTGCACAATGCACAAGTTAAAAGCAGGCTGGCAGGCTCTGTGGGAGCCACACTGCACAGCACTTCCCCAGCTGCCTGGGTCACAGGCTTGCATAATGTCAAGAATAGTAATGTGTATCTGTGATATTATTTGAAGAAGCTTCATTAAAAATATAATCTGGTGTAATTTTCCAGCTCAGCATGCAATTTTGAATTTCTAAGATATAAAGAGAAAGAACGGACTAGCTCATTGTATTGACATATATTGTTTGGTTAATTTTAGATTTTGTGGCACTTTCAGTAACCCATTTCACACATTTAGGTAATTTCTTGATACAATTGCATATGAGTAATAATGCCAGGAAACACAGACTTGCTTTATCCCTCTTTAATGCAGTGCCAAGTAAGAAGCTCTGATGAAGTCAGAGCAGTTACTCCAATGTGAAATGCATGAGTCTCATCCTCACACCACACAGAGCGATGCAGTCACTGTTTTGTTTTAAACACGCTATTCTGCACTGAGCCTTCAAATTTATGTTATTTGACTCAATAAATGTTTGATGGTCTCAGTGTAGCATCTAGTGGAGAAAGGGTAAATAACAGAAAAAATGCAAAGCAGAACTGTGCCATTAACCCTGGTGCACAGCGGGGATGAAAGTGTGCCCTGTTGGGGAGGGGGAATAGAAGGAATACTCCCTCAAATCATTCAGGGGAACACTTTGAGGGTTTCTGCAAAGTGGCTGCAGTTAACTGGGTACAATGCAGGGCTTCTAATCCTGGCAGAACAGGATGGTATCACTTGCCTGAGTTCAGCTCAGGAGAGTCTCTCTGTCTGAGGTACACAATTGCTATGAACGCAAATTGTCCTTTAGAAACTTCCCTACTTACTTTAAATTTGCTTTTGCTGCAGCAATTATGCTTCTGTCCTGGCTTAGTCAGTTTTGTGTTTCTTGAGTTCATGCTAAATACTGTCTCCAATGTACCTACAGAGCCAGAGCTTCTGTTCCCTGAGTTCTGTCCTGACTTAGCCCCTGCAGAAGCCAAATGATGTCGGTGTTGCTGCAGCAGCTGGTCACACTGGAAACACCACGGCCAGATCTGGCTCCGAGGGGACTTGGCTCAGGACTAGTCCAGGACCCGTAGTGCAGCCAGACCTTGCAGGGCTCAGGGAAGTTGTGAATGCACAAGCAAAGCAGGAATTGTTCCCGCTGCCTTTGCATATTTAATCTGGGATTCAAGGGCTTAGCTTTCGAGACCTACCAAATCTCAGCAGGTCTTGAAAAATGGGGTCTTCTGTGTAATTATTTAACAGCAGCAAAAAAAGCCTAGTGTAACATTTTTTATATAATTTTTTTCTGAAGGTCATTATTATATCCCGTTTATAAACAAACTAGAGTAGCATATCCATGGTAAAAGAGAAGAAAGCCTAATTTTCAATAACCATGACCGTAACAAAGTAAAGAATACAAGGCTTTATAATTTTATATGTTTTATAATTATTCTCTTTAAACTTTATTGTGACTTTTCAAATGAATAATATCTTTTTTATAATTTCTTTTTTTTATGGGGAGGTGAACAAAGAAGCACAAATCCATACACCAGAGTCTGCCTCTAGGCACAGTTCATAGTGGAGAGTCCTCCACTGTTAGAGGGGGGAGACAGCTATGAAATTAATGATGGGTTTGCAGAGCCAGTTCCTCGTGATATGGATTGGAAATGTGCTGCCTTGGGCAGGAATACAAAGTAGAGGGTATGTCCCTCATTAACGGTACCTCTAGAGAACACTGTGATTAATCCAAAATTATCTGAGATACAATTTCTTTGCAATTCATGAGGACTCTGTATGTTGCCACATATGTGTAGCATGCAATTACAGAAGAATCTGCATTAGCCTTGTGGCACTAACCAATATGTAGCAGCAGACTCAAGGGTTCCCCATTCTGTATTTGTCCTTGCTAAATCTTCGAAGCAAGATAGAGACATGCTCAGATCTGCTCACTGCTTCATCCCCATTAGCACACGGGAAGGTGTGAAGCAGGGGGGATTCCCATTTCCTGCCTTGGTGCAGAGAGTGGAGCTGACAGTGCTGCCTGCGAGCCGTGGGCCTGCCCAGGCTGTCTCCTGAAGGGCCTCCCAGGTCATCTCCTAAAGTGCCTTTCAGCTCTGTCCCAGTCTCATTCCAACCCCTCATTATGTGATGTTGTCCTGTTCCTCTGAACTGCTCAGGGTCCTGTCTGGTGATCCCAGAACAAGTCCACTGCAATAAGGGTAACTATCCTGTTTTTTGAGTACTTAAGAAAGGGCAGCAGACATCACCAAAAAACCCTCTCACTGCAGTCCAGTAAGTGACAGAGCCTGGAGCTGGAGAGAAGGAGCTCCAGATTTTTACTTTTTTACACAGAGAGGAATTCACACATACTTTCTACTGTACTAAAGGTGACTTAGGAGTATCAGTAACAATACTATTGGTAAAGCCAAGCATTAAAAAAAGCTTGTTTCCAAGACTGTGAAATAATATAGGTGCATTTTAATTTTCATTCTGTTGTTCTTTGGGTTTTTTTCCTGACTTTTTCAACTTTCATATTTCCAAGTCCCCACAACTATTGTGACTAGAAACATCATCATTATCACTCTTATCATCAGTACCATGGCTGTTTATAACACTAGTACATGAAAGCTAAGATTCTTAGATAACAAGCAAATTTTATGAGCTGTGGGCAACATTACAGACCTGCTATAGATCAGATAAAAGCCACATTAAATGTGCAACTAAATGCTAGCCTTGGTGGTGGTGTCACCAGAGCCATGAAGCACTGAGACATCCTGTCCTCAGTGTGTGGTCCCTTTGGGGTTGAGTAAGAAAGGTGCAGGTAGAGTAATGGTAGAAGTGCAATACAGTGCTTTGTTGATATCAGTGTTGTCAGTCCATAGGGCTGGCAACTCACCCTTTACTGGCATCTCTCGTCTTCTGTTCCCTGGTAATCCAGAAGCCAATATTGTGTCTGTGAAAGCATCTTTCCAGGGCTCTATTCACCAAATGGCAAATAGTTTGAAAACTTCCACTGGCTCTCTGGTCCTCTTCTCTTTGCTGGAAGTTTCAGGTGTCATCTGGTACACCCCATCCATACTATTTTTAGGGTACATATCTTTTTAAATAAAAAGGAACACATACAACATTTTTTACTCTTGATCTGAAAATATTTTTCTGCCCTATTAGAAAATGCAGTGAGCTGAATTTTCTGTAAATGTTGATGGTTTTTATTATAATTAGTCTGGCTAATTTCTACATGATCAGCCCAAACGTTCTAATATTTTCTGCTACTTATCACATGAACTTTGGAACCATGTCAGGAAGGCAGAAAGTGAACATTCTATGAATCAAAAACGCAGAACAGGTTGTACAGTTCCTGGAAGAACTTAACCGGTCAAAAAATCTCTCTTGGCAATTTTTTTGCAGGGAGACCAGAATGTGGGTGTACCAGGAAGTATTTTGCACATATTTTTTGTTTAGCTGAGCTGCTGCTGTGCCATCTTTGTCTTTTTCTCAGGACAGGCCAAATTTGGCAGTTTTCTGTACTGTACTCTGATTCAAGGTCAGAGCAAACCAAAACAGTCAATAAAAATTCTTTTATTTTTCTCTTCAGAGATGTTTGTAAAGAACACTTACTTTGGGAACATGTCATGTTATACTGCAGTGGAGAAAGGCATTTTCAGGACTGGGGCTGCATTTCTGGCTATGGTTTACCAGCGGGGGAAAAGCCCTGCAGTGCTTCTGGCTGTTGGCAATGCCGACCTCAAAACCGCAGCAGTGAAACTGCGGCGCAGTGAGAGGTGACCCACGGCCCCCACTGTGTCTCACACCACTGAGCAGTTCTGTGCAAACTTTTGTAGAGAAGCCTGGGAAAGGCCAAAGTAACCAAGCACTATAGTGTTGTTTTCTTTTTTTAAATCCACAGCAAAAAAAAAAAATGGGAAGGGATGACAGAGAGGCCATTTTGTCCTCTCTTCTTCTGTATGTATCGGGATTTTTCAAAAGGTTTCCTGATGGAAACAGGTCTGAAATATGAAACTGCCCATCTGAAAGCCTGAGCTCATTCCAGTGTCTGCCTTGTAGATCAAGGAAGCAAAACCAACACAAGCAACTTCTTGACTGATGTACAGCACGTACTGCTTATCTACACAAGCTGCTGTCACCTTAAGAGAATAAAGTCCTGTGGCCTTCACTCAGAGATCTTAGCAACAGAAATGTAAATAGCATTGAATACAAAACACAGCAACCTGTGCACTTAGATCATTCTTATTAGAACCAGTGCTATCTGACTTTCAGCTTCGAAAGAAAACTGTCTACTTTCCTGATAGTTACCTACAATTCAGCCAAATACAGGTCAAGGTAAACTTAGGGAAAAACAAAATAAAGCCTGCGGAGGTGAAACCTGTATGTCTGACCTGCTCATTTCAAATAATAATTGAATTTTTTTTATCACTGTAGAAAGAAATCAATAGTAGAATTTCACTAATTCCTCACAAATGGAGCCCACTGATACTCTTTTGCTTTTTGCATGTATCTTTCTCTCCTCCCAAATACTCCAGAAATTTTCTGACAAGTTCAAAAGAAGGCTTTAGTGGCAGTTGTTAGTGCTGGGTTGCTTAATGATGGACTTACAAAAAAGCTATTTTAAAACATGCAACACAGCTCAAACCAAAGTTATAGGCCTGTTGCAGAAATTACTGGGTGAGGTTCTTTGGACTAGGTCAAAATGAAGGTCTAACTAAACTGTCATTTTTGGCTTTGTATCTATGCAACTGGTTTGCTAAATTAAGATCACTGGATCTCATCTCAAAATGTTGATTAAATCCCTTTTAACATTCAAAAAAATGTTCATTAGCTGTTGCATTGATTTAAATGTTTTACTGGGATTTCTCAGGTTCAGTCCCCACAGGATGTGACAGGAAGCAAGAGGTCTGAGCTGGACATCTTTCTGCTGCGGCTGTAATAGAAGAAAAGCTGACCCGAGCCACACCAAAGGTCCAGGTAACCTGGTGCCCTGCAGTTGCCTACAGCAGAAATATGAGCACAGAGCAGTTACAGCTTAATTTCTCCTCCTATTTACCAGTTCAATCTCTGACTATCTAAGGACAGAATTGGAGGCTCAGTCCATTTCTCTGCAAAGCAGACTGTTTTTCTGTTAATTTATCTAGGAACTTCTTGCAGCCCTAAGTATTTTTGGCATCTAAAAGATCTCATGATGATGAATTATCCAAATTAAGCAGATGTTGTTTAAATAGTACTTCCTTTTGCTTGTTTTACACTTCCATCTGAAAAATATTATTAGATTCATCCTTGTTCTCATAAGAAGTGAGTAATTGTTCCCTGTTCACCTTTCCCATGTCAGACTTGATTTTTGATACCTGTATTACATCTCCCATTTCTCGTCTATTTTCTAAGTAGTTCCAGAGTACTTGATCCGTCTCAGAAGGCACTCCATCTTTCTAATCAATCTGGTCACTCTTTTTCCTGTTTTTTCATGTTTTTCCAATGCTTAAGATGCTACCACATATCAAGACTCTATAAGCAGAATTTTGTCTCGTATTAAAGGAAATAATATTATTCCTGAAGATTTATACAGTAGCATTTTATTTTATTTCATTGCTGCTTTTTTATTCTCTTCTGTCCTTATCAGTCCTAACTGCTTCTCTGAGCACTGAGATAACAATTTCAGAAAACTATCCATAGTGACTTCAAGATATCTTTGCCGACTGATATGAACTAATTAGAGCCTACTATGTTGCATAAGTAGAGATTTTTTTTTGTTTTCATTTCACTGACATCTGTGATCATTGCATTTTAGCTGCTATTTTATCACCTACTCCGTCTTTATCATGATGGGGCTTTTTGGCTACTTTGTGTCAGCAGTTTTCGTTTTGGTTTTCCTGAGTAATTGTGAATCCGTAGAAAACACTGTCCAATCCTGTTTCACTTACCACTTGTGAATAGGTTGTAAAGCTCAGGTACGTTTGGAATCTCACTGGTTGCTCCCTTCTTTGTGGTCATTTACCCACCCATCTTCCCTTTGGAGCAGTTACCAATCACAAAGAGAGCTCCCCTCCTGTGCTTTGTAAAACTGTTTGGGGAAATCTTTAGACGTGATCGCTTCATCCAGGCTGCATGGTAAATGTTCTTCCCATCACGTCTGCAGTTTCTTTAGCAATCAGACTGGGAAGATAACCCAAAAATGCCCTGTCTCCCTGAGTCCCTTACATTCGGATTTCCTTTCTGTGGAAATTAGACTGAGAGTAAAAGCAAGGGGGGAAGAGGAGAGGAGGAAGAAGATAGCAGAAGATGGTACAGACTTGGTCTTCTTCTGACAGGGAGTTGATTATGGCTGAGGACTCCAGTGTCCCACCGTTTGTACAAAGTCTACATAAGCCAGCTCCTCTTTATCAATGTTTGCTGACTTTGCTGACATTTTTAAAGCACTACCAGGTTTGCAGTTTCCACTTCTCATTACATGGTGATGAGCCATGTGTTAGACTGAATGGTTTGTCATTTCTGTTTTCTCTCAAGTCTTGTCTAAAAATTTCTATTCCTCCAGAACTGAGTTCACTCCAAACCATAAATTACAAAGTACAGTTAATAGTTTGGCGATTTCAGATCCAAGTTCCTTTTGAACCCTGGGGTGAAAAACACATTGTCCTGGCAGTCAGGTACTGTACAGTTTACTGACTGGCTCCAAAACCACAGGTACTCAGTTTTGCAAATATGTTTATTTCTGACTGTGCCCCTAAAGAGATTTTGTTGTAGCAATCACCTCAAAATCTGCCATAAAGAACAGTGATGGAAAAAAAGTACTTAGCATTCTCCTGAAATGTTTCTGTTTTACCTGAATGCTTCTGTTACATCTCTGTTGCCTGCTACTTCCTCACATTCTCTTGCAGGTCTGTTCTTGATGTGTTTGGAAAAAATTTTATGCTTCAAAGTATTTTTTGACCTGGTTTATTATGGGTTTTTTTCCAGAGTTTATGCTACTTGCCAGAGTTTATGCTACTCCTTTTGGACAGAAGCAGAAAATAACAGTATTCCACAAGTGAATGCACAAGTGGACTTCACAAAAACGCTCAGCTGTTTGCAGTGGCTATCTAGAAGTTCAACCTTGTGGTACTTTGATGAGCATTAAAGGCAAATGAGTTTGTCAAAGGCTGGCTGGAGAAAAAAAGACTTAGTAAAATAGGGTCCAGAAACTCTAAGTACTGATGTTTCCATTATCTTTCAGTCTCAGTGTATTTCTGAACATTATCTGTTTTTATCTTATTTATAAAAGAAATACAGCCAGCCTCTAGATGATAGCTGCAACAAGGTTATTACCACAAAATACTGTTTCACAGTATTCTAACAATTAGTACTGTGGAGCCCTATGGCACCAGGTATTGCACAAACTTAAAAGAGAAAGTGAGTCCCTGTCCCAGGCAGCGAAATTATTCTGTCCCCCTAGCTTAGGACACTGCAGAACACCCATGTTCAGTATTTTTATACTATGGACTATGGATATATTAACAGTGGTCCCAAAACCATGCTCCAGAACAAACTTCTCTGCCGTTTATGCTGAGCAGTGGCACTTCCCACGTGGGATTTGGCCAACTTTAAGGTTGTTCCCTGAGTAACATGTGTATGTTCTACGGGCTTTGCTGAATTAGGACCCTACTTTATAGAAAATGTATCTGCTTATAAACATACATTATGCTTGATCAAACTTAGCGTTAAGATTAAGTGCCTTGTCTCCTCTTTTCACAGCTAAACCCCACCTGTGGTGAGAGTCATTTATCTTGAATTGCTTTAATGCAGTGTTTAAGTTTGTCTTCTTAGCCACATAGCAGTTTGCATGTATTTCAGTGAGAGGCTTAAAATCCCATTCACATTTTTAATATACATTTTTCTCACATAAATTATCACAGCTTGGTTGGCAGGTCTTGCATGAGTAATAATGTTGTTGGCACAAACACATACCACAGATCTGTTAGGTAAAGGAGAAGCTTTTGTATGCTTCTATATTTACACAAGAGGTTTAACTTGTACAAAACGGTTTAAGATACTGGTGTTTAACGACGAGTCAGGAGATAACATATCCTCCCCAAAATACATCAACAGAGTACAGAGAAATGCCCATGCACTGGTTTGAAAATTAGGCTCTTGCTATGCAAAATATCTTCACAAAACGCAGCTTTCATTGCTCATGTACACAGGCAGACAACAGAAAAAAATTTGCTGTTATATGAAAGAGCCATGCTCCTGAAAGAGAATTGAGCTGAATGCACTTTTTACATGAGAAAGGAATGTGCACTTTCGAGTAAATAAGGACAAAGTGACATTTCAGTTTGCTTTCTCTCTTTCATTCATAATTTTGGGAAGTGATTGCTCAGGGCATATAACATGGATCTCAGAATTCTGCAAAGTAGGATTTTTGCTGAACTCTGCATTGAAAGGTCTGAGCAATGTCTGCACTCAAACATCCTGCACTGCAATTTTGCTCCATTGCTGTTGTAAGAGCATGAGCTGGAGAACTTTGTCTCAATATCTGTTTAGTGCTCTTGAAATGTAGGGCTGACCTGAAGTACTCTGCACATGATGGGAATCTTCCTCTGCCTTGATTTAGGGCTTTGAATCAAGTCTTCTGTAAACAACAAATGCAGAAAAGACAATGTATTGCAAGGAAGTAACTTTGGAATGTATATATAATATCTTAATGTGTTACCAATTCTGTGTTAGATCAGCAAAACTAATCCTTGTAACAGTGCAAGGTTACATTTGCCAAAAACATTGTTTAATTCTATGGTCACAACTTTGAGTGGTTTGGGTTGCTCCTTTATCACACTCTGTTGAAAGTAATGTATTATTTATTGTTCTTCTCAAATTGAGCATAGCTGTATGTATAACACAAACCATGCAGAAGAAAATGATATGAAAATGTGAGAGGCAGAATTGGAAGCTTAAGTGCAAATGGATTAAAATGTATGTATGCAATTTGTGACTTAATTTGACAAGATCTGAAAGAGAATTATCAGGAAACCAAGACAACTCTGCAGCTGAGGACGCCTTTAATGCACAGAAGAACATATGCCCTGCTCCAGAGGCTGGCAGCAGCTCACAAATGCAGGATGCAGTTGCTGGATGTCTCTACGTGCACCAAAATCAGTTTGTCAATGTAACTAGAGAGATGTTCAAGAGGAGCTGGAGAAACATGAATGCAAGAAGGAATGGCATTATTGATGTTGTATTATTTTGGGGCTTTATGAAATCATCAGTCTAGGAATTGTTCAATCCAGGGGAATCACTCACATTTCAAGCTTTGTCATGTTATAGACTTTTGTTAATAAAATGTAAATCTCAGCAATTTTTAACTGTTTTCTACTAGTTATCATTAAGAAATGTATTATTTAAAAGTGCTCCAGAGATTGTGATCTGAAATTTCTGCTTGACTGCCTTACCCAAATTCAGTGTTCTCACCCCTGATTCAACTTGTTCCTAAGTCAGGTGGAGTATCCTGAATATCCTAATACTCACTCAGGAAATGGGAGAGGTTACAGGTCCTTGGATTATTAAATCATTTACATAGAGGTGGTACGATTGCTTTATTAAAAGTAATTGGGGGAAAACACTGCTAAGAGGGAAGGACTATTTAAGCAAAAGAATAAAACTGGCACAAGAACAGCTTAGGTTGAAAATGTATGTAAGGTTTGCAAACATCAAACGAATGACATTTTAGAAAGCTTCCTAATTAGAAGAGAACATGCAAACTCCTTCAGTATTACTCCACATCTTGCTATGGTTAAGAATTTAATTGTGAAATCCAAGAACTCATTCCCAAGCATTGGACTCAGTAATCGTAAGGGTCTTTCCCAGCCTAAACGATTCTATAAATTCTATGTGTCTGTTATTAGGTAAAGAACTTGTTGTAAGAGGTTGTATTTTAATAAGTGGACATTAAAGACACTTTTAACCAAACCCTTTCATACACAGTGTAAGTACATCAAAGGACTGAGCTGTGTTAAACCACGTCTTTGAACGCAAACCTTCCCATGGGCCACATATGAAAACCTGTGTGTGGCCAAGAGGCACAATACATCTCACACTCTGGAGAGCTCCGGCAGGGACCTAGGGGCAGTAATGACCCTCTGGGACATTTGCAGGGTGAGGACGGGTGGCCATGTGACCAAGACGGAGGGTTACGACATTACACGGCTCCGCTGCTCCTCTGTGCCTCATGTTCTCCCTCCGGAGAGAGGGCGCGGGTCGGAAGGGGCACAGCCTCCCTCAGCCGGCAGCCGGGCCCCGTCCCACGGCCGAGGGACGGGCGGCGGGACCGCGGCGGGAACCGAGCGACCGCCGCTGAGGGCCGCCCGCCTCAGCACCGCCGCAGGCTGAGTGACGGCCCAGCTGGCCAATCCGCGCTCACCTCGGCCTGCAGCTATGGCAGACCCAGCCAATCAGACCGCCAGGTGCACTCTCGGNAGCTGCGCTCTCGGTCCCGCCCCCCTGCACGGACACGCGAGGGACCAATGGGAAGCAGCGCACAGCGCCCGCCCCCCCGGCTCTCGCGAGCGCTCGGGGCCGCCTCCCGCCCGCCGCCGGGTGACTGCGCAGCCGCCATGTTGGTTGCTATGCTGCCCGCGTGAGGCGGGCGGGAGGGCGGCGATGAGGGGAGGAGGCTGCAGGTCCTCCCCCCTCCTCCCCCACGGGCGCTCGCTCGCCGGCAGGGAAGGCGCCTCCGCAGCGCCCCGCCGCTTCACCTCCCCCCGGTCCCCTTTGCCTCCCGGCCGGAGCTACGCG